>WSZQ02078757.1:4917-16717 GCA_019419845.2 Weissflogia rhopalogaster
AGAGAGAGAGAGATTTTGTGAATATCCTTAGCTATAATGTGTTTTACAAAGATATTTATAAACTCACCAATTTAAAAACGATGATTTTGAAGCCAAATGAACAACTTTTTTTAGATTTGTGTAGTTGTGTAGTCCGTAAAAAATAATCCTGTAGGTTCCTGTATTCCGTGTGTGATTATTTGCAGTGTGTAAAACTGTGGGATGTTTTTTAAAAATCCGGTAAGTTGTCGGTATTGGTAGTTTTTTTTAAGTTTATAAAATGTAAGGTCTTCAGTAGGTTTTTTGAAGGTTGTTTTAGGTTGTTTTTAAAAAGGTATTAGTTCCAGGCGGTACGCGTCGGTGTCTGTGTATTTTTTAAAGAATTTTAAGAAAATAAACAAACTATTATGTTTTAGGATGATTCCTTTAGGATTTCGTTCTTGTTTTATATGTAATTATATTTTGGTTTTATAAAAGTAGAAAAATATAAAAGTATGGACTAGCAAATTGTTATTTCTTCTTCTTTTCTTAAATTTCTTTCTTTCTTTCTTGCCTCGGTTCCTATATTGTTGTTATTTGGTTTTAGTCACTGACACGAACGAGTTCGCGAGTAGCGCACGGGAGCAGCACACAGCGCACAGTGAGCGCTGAACGAGTCGACCGCCGTCGATATATACGAGTAACAATTGCGTCCCGAATCGTCGGGGCACAGCGATATCTCTCGCGCGCGCGGCAGGAGAAACGAGGCGCGTGCTGTGCTGTGGTGCTTGCTGCTGCGCGGCTGCCTGGCGTTTTGTTGCGTTGCGTTCACAGGATGACTCGCGATGTGGTGGCAGGCTGTGTGTAGGCGGTGGCGGTGGTACTGCTGCCTTCACAGTAAAATCGGCGTGGCGCTGCGTCGGCGCAGACGGCTGCGAAAAGGGGCGGCATGCAATGGCGATGAGTTTCCGAGTGAGAACGAGAGAGGGAGACCCATAACCGCCCCTGTGCCTTGCTTTACCGTGGCTTGGCAGCGTGTTTGTGGGTTAGCAGTGAGCTAGGCACAAACGAACCAGTTTTCGGGGGCACGGTGATAAGGATATCTTTTTCGGCTATCTGCCAAAAGCAAAGTTAAAACCTAAATCAATGCCGAAATGCACGCGCTGATACGGCATGTATTGAAACCATGTAACTCAATGTAGATCGTAGATTTGTAGAATATGTTTATAATTAACTTTAGAGATATACCTCAAATTTTTCTACAATTAATTACTTTTTTTGATTGCTTACCACGCAGTTAGACATGTCAGACGTTGATGAAATATCGATATATCGATATCGATATATGACATTTTTACGGATCTTCTCGATTCGAAAGAAATGGCAATAAACTACAAGCACGTAAAACAACACTTTTGAAAAACAAACAATTCGTGCTTGTACTACGACAATCAAAGTATCCAGCAGCATGCGATTTGCTCTCTCGTTGATGGCAATTGGCAACATTGGCGGCTGACGGCGGCTAACGATGCGACGGCCTGGTATACCGGTGGCGGCAGAGCAGCCAGCGCCAGCGTTGGCGTTGGTTTCTGGCTCGGGTATGTTCAGCTCGTCCCGAGACTGACGTCATGACCCGCGCCAGCTGACGTCATCGAAACGCGCGTTGCTCTTGGTAACCGTTTGTTTTGGTCTCCCGGCCTGCAAGTTGCGTCACCAGATTAGACCCAAACACATACACGTCTTCTCCCACGTACTCGTTTATACACGTATACTCGTTATGGTTGGCGGCGGCGCGTTACTGCCTCCCAAATAACACGCCTGCGTTTCGTTTGCCTCTGCACAGACGTAATTATAACCCTGGAGACCTATTTTTGCCGAGGAGAGCAAGGAGTCGCCTCCTTCTTCCTATCGATCATTCCTGTATGCCTGCCTACACGTGTAGCCCCCACTTTCGAACGTCCGGATCACCATCATTATGACTGCTTCCACGACCTCTACAAAGAAAACCATACAAACCCCATGAGATTAAATACATTATTGAAAAAAACTTTATTAGATAATTAAGTATTCCACAAGGTGAATTATTAACAATTAATTCACCCTAAAAATCACAATCACACTTTTATTACATCCACTATCACACTATCTACAACATCGCTGTTTGGGTTTAGTAATTTTCTCCCGGACCTATCCGGGTCTCGCTACTGATGGTACTGATAGCTCTGAACTCTTGTGCATATGGGTTTTTCCGGGGACCGTTGCAAGCAAATCGTCCAACCTCCGTTCGCGTTTTTACAGCGAAATCCAGGGGTTCGCTCAGCCGCTTGTTGAGGGAGGAGACCAAGTGGTCACCCATCCAACGCGTAGCTACGTCCGACCTTACTTAACTGGTATGCTCTAACGAGTACCCAGCACCATAACGCGACAAGCCGCCGCTAACACTCGTTGTTTATTTTCCAAATATTTTTTAAGTTTTGGAAGGTGTGGATATTGGAGAGATAAGAGCCTTTGGGCAAGAAGACTGCAACTTGCCAGATATTTATGGCGCACACATTTAGCGATTTGGATGGTTTTTGAGAGAAACATTTCCGATTTGTCCAAGCACGACCGCAGGTACGTTTTGTCCGTCAATGACCTGTACGTCTGAAATCGGGAAGGATAGACATGTGCAGCCATGATGTCTTAACAGTGCTGTGCGTAAGAATAACGTTTCGTGGCACACCAAGCAGATGTTAAGAGAGAGCGACTTGTAGACGGGGTGGACCAGGATTGGCTGAGGGTAGGTTTGAATAATTCATGTACGTGATAGAAATTGATGGTGTGGAAAGTTGGAGGTGTGGATCTCAGTCGAGACGCTGTAATATTTTTGTAAAGAAAGTTCGTAGCTCAATCATTACTGTCAACGAACGGGTAGCTCGGGTGCTAAAGTAAAAGATCCGCGTCGATTCCAGGGTAAATTTTACAATATCTAATGATTTAATATAATTAAAATGTACATTTTTATAACTTTTACAATTTTATCTCATTTTCCTTCTTAGAAAAAATCTTTAGCCTCAACATATTTTATTGAGATTTATGGGAATGGAATTACAGTGAAAAGGTGCCTAAATGAAAAGAATTTCTTTTGCTTTTCGTATGGTTCTGTTCGTCTTTTCCAACAAGGATGTGAAGGTGGCCGCGATGTGAATGTAGGGCTGCAAATGTGGAAAGCACGAAAGGAAGACGAAAATTTTCACGCCTTGGTCTCGCCAGCATATAGAATGATAGCGTACATGCGCTCTCAAGGCGTCCACGTGTCGAGGGTGATAGGTGGTAGGTGGTAGGAGGATGGAACAATGTTGGTGGACGCGCCGGGTGACAGATTCTCTTCTCTTCCAACCAGGCACGTATAGTGGCAAACTTTTTCCAACCTTCGGGAATTGGAAACACGACATTCGCTCTGTCGCTAGCTTGGTTTAATTACTTTCAAAAAAACTGGTATGGATAGAACTTTTAGAAACTTTTATTTTTCATTTCAATTCGTTTTTTAGGAGAAAAACTATAGGAAATTGTAATAAATTAATTCTTAATTAAACACATTAACACTTAAAAGAAAATTACATGGAATATAGATACGGAAGAATTTTATCCTGTTTTCTCTTGTTTCATACTCTTTTCTGTACTACGATTTCTTAGGTTTTGTTGTTATGTTTAATTTTCATCATCTGCAACTTATATTTTTGTGTTAATTATCCTAACTTTATAAATAAATTAACACAGATTAATCAAGAACAACTTTCTCCTGATGTTCAATATAAACATTTCAGTATTTTTTCTATTTTTTTAAAGATATACGAAAAACGTCAGCCATTTGACGTTCTAATATAAAAGATGTTGAAAATTTGGAGGAACATTCAAAGAAAACCGTTTTAGAGAAAACGGTTCAGAAAAGTTATGTTTAATAGTTCTAAAAATAAATGTTTCTATTTATATTTTGAAAACTTACTTTTACATAATCTGACAATCAATCATTCTACTCGTACTCGAGTAGACTCTGACAATGAAATAATTTGCTTCTAAGTGATTCTAGTTTGTTTGATAGGTCATATTGTTGTGTCAAACCATCAAAAACGTGCACGTATCGAAAGTTTTCCATTAACATTCACGTGCATTCAGGCGGGTCGAATGTGTTTGGCAGAAGTTCAACTGAAAAACCAATCGATTTCCTTCCCGTTCTATCACAATGCGCGTAATAAGGGATCGCCACCGTCGTCGCCACCGCCGCCACGGTTGTCGAGTGTCGGTTGATGTATTTTATGTTTACCAGCACGTGGCAAAAGGTACAGCGCGAGTATGCACAACGAATTTCGCTCCTGTTGGAAGAATAATTACCGTGAAAGGAGGCCATTATCGATGCAATAAACGATAAAGAAATAAAAACATCGGAAAAACCACATTCAATCGCTGTGGTGAGTTTTTTATAATATACGTCATCGATTTTCCATGTTTTTTTAACACTTTATTTATTATAAATGTTGTAATTTATATTTTATGGGAATATTTAGTTTTAAAAATAAATTGTTTGAAGCGGAGAGAAGAGAAGAATAAATGAAAATGATTTATACAAACTGTATTTATTGCACTGTCATATTTATTATTTGGAAAGTTATAAATCTATTTTTCAGTTGACCATAAATGAGTGAAAGAGAGATAGAGAGAGATAAATATGGCGAGAGAGTAAAGAGAAGGAGAGTGAGGAGGTTTACTTAAAAACGGCAAGAGAAGACGTAAAAAAGCGATTGAGAAATGTTGGTCCGTTGAGTTTATGAAAACATCATAAAGCTTCCATTCGTCTTAGGCTACGACCACAACAAGCTGACTTATTGACTTATCCATCAAGGATAATAAAAACTTTCAAAGTAAACTTTGTAGATATCAATAGCTATGAACAATTTGACCGATTTTAAAACCAATTTCTTTAATTTTCATTTTTCTAACGTTTTAGTTGACTGAATAAACTTCAAAAAATGAATAAATATGTTAAAGGATTAGGGTAATTTGGGGTTTGCGGGCATTATCAGCGGGTGAAAAGCTCAACCAGCGCGACCAAATAACCCCCGAGCTCACAATTACGCAGGGAAAATGCACACTGCACACTGACGAACTCAGTATCAACTGCGTCACAAGGTAGCTAAGGGACCAATGCTGCCTTGCGACGCCTACTTCGCCATTATTCTCGCTGATAGTGTCAACAAGTTCCCTGAAACGACTTTGAGGTCTGAACTTGAACATCGGGGACCCTCGACGATGTTCGTGTTGCCAGTTGCCGTTGTCCGTCTTCCGCTGTCATCGTATGCGTTGATATTTGTGTTGCCTACAGTCCCACTGAACTGTGTTACGGCCCGTTTCTGCAAGGTAGACTTTGAGGGCAATGTGTTTGTTACTTTGGGTGGGAAACGCGCAACACAACACCACTGTTGGCAACCGTTATGCACGATTGTTGTATGTTTTCCAGTCTTTCCAAAGCTTATATGAAGGTCAATAGACATAATGGATATTGGAGAGAAAAGGCAATTTAAAGATATTTTACGACGTGCACATTTTGGCCGTTTGGGTGGTTTTGGAAAGCGTAGCCGATCCGATGGTGTATTGTTAGGCACGTTCGGTGGTACCATCTTATCTTTAACGACCTCCCGCAGATCAGGCGACTAGATTTAACAATGGCGAAATGTGCGTTGCAGATGTTGAGTAAAGCTGTTCCTAAGGGTTGCGTTTCGTGGCACACCTTGTAGGTCTTGAGAGGGAGCGAGTGGTAGGCGGTATGTGCGCTGATTGGCCGAGGGTAGGCCAGAAAAGTGGATGTAAGAAGTTGGGATGTATGGTGTGGGAAGATGGGGGAGTAAACCTCAGTCGAGATGTAACATTTTTCTAAATAAAGTTAGTTACAAGCCATACTTCGACGTGTCTACTTCTCTCTGCAGCGCAATCATTACTGTCAACGAACGGGTAGTTCGGGTCCTGCTAAAATAAAAAAAATATCTTTGGCGTTTTCGGCAAAGGTTGATATTGTGAGCTGAACGGTCGGTTCGCAACAACCACTATGTGTACCACGCTGGAGAGGGAGAGAGAGAGAGAGAGAGAGAGTAAGAGAAAGTGTCTCTGCGTCGCTGACCGTTGTAGTTTAAGTTATTTTTAAGATTTTAAAATAAAGTCAGTCTCAAACTAGAATCCGAAGCGAGCACACCTATTCTACAAACACAATCCTGAACTTCCTTTGGCTAGTAGCGCTCTTGAGGCTCACCAGCAGTCCTGAGTTTTTCTTGCGTCACCTTCCACAAGAACTGCAAGATTCACAGGGTTGCAGACAAAGGAGAAGAATAATAATAATTATACTTTTAAAACTATATGACTGAATGCTAACACAATAAACTTGTTATCAATTTTCAAAATCATTAATTGCAAGACGCAATAAAACACATTGCGACAATAACAACACAATATAGTGACGCGCTGGCGTGTGGTTTGATAACAATCAAATGTTATGAAAAATATACGCATTGTCTTCGTTCGTACGTCGCCGTCGCGTTGTCGTGCTAAAGTAAAACAATATTGAAGGTGTCCACATGGTGTGCAAATAATTATACAACCAACTTATTTGCAACCTGGTAACTAAACGCAAATGAGGAAGAAATTAACCCAACCACCCACGCACCTCTATTCTATTTTTATTTTCTTTATTTTTTTAATTTATTTTTTATTATTATTATTTGCCGAGTAATTCACGATTCGTCAATTCTGCTGCCAAATAATGTCGCAGGAAAGTGCTAACTATAAAATTATCATGACTACTTGTGAGTATGATGACTGCTGCCATCATTTTTTTGCTATTAATTTTACTTCATATTATTTCGTTCATCCATTAAGTTTTATGTGGTAATTAAAGATGCGTGAAATTTATTTAAGTACTTTTAGTGAGTATTGGCATACTCCAACCTTAAAATATGTATATTTTGCTAAACTGCAAATAAAATATAGCGAATTCGGATGGAATTTGCATGATTCAGAGATGAGCTGCTATTTTGGCAGCTGTTCAACTTTTGAACGTGTTTTTGTATCGCTGTTTTTGTGTTCTTCTTGAATAGAAAAGTTTAGAGGCTTATTCTCTGTTTGTATTGTTGAAAGAAATATAATTAAAAGAAAGTTGAAAAGAATCAGAACAAGAAGAAGAAGAAGTATGAAATGGATTTGGTATTCAACATCAACTCTTGCGAGTTGGAGAGTACATCGCCGACCAACGTAACCGCCGCCGCCACTGCTCAATGCTACTCCTGGATGTGCGACATGCTTTGATCGCGTATGGCATGAGGGTCTCATCCTTAAGCTCCATGGCTGGAGTTTGCCGGATTACCTGGTAGCTATTACGCAATCTTTACATTATTAAAATAAATTAATAAAAGCCCTGGCAGTTTCCCTCTGAATTTAAATACATTTTTATAACTATTTTCATTTTTAATTATTAATTAAAACCTTTATTTTCCCACCATTTTTTATGAGTTATGATTCAATATTTACCAATATTCGTTTATCCTTGTTTCAATTTTCCAATTGTTGTCAATTTTGCTGGGTTCATTGTTTACGAACGAAACTATTGCATTTTATTTATACCTTTTTTATTCCCAACCAATTTTTCACAATATTTATTAATAAAAATAGGAATATATACAGACATATTTTATATTTGCACTTATATTTTTATATTTTTGTTAATAATGTTCTCCAATCAAAGAGAGATAAGCAAAGAAACAGCATCAGAAATGAAATGCCTGCGAAGAGACCACGGGGACTGTTACGCGGTAGTCGCGGTTTTTTGAAACATTAATTTCATTAAACATTATTTCCCGTTGATAGCGCGGTACCAGATTTAACTGGATCATCTGCTAAGTTTCTTGAGTTATCGCGACGTAAGTTTTGCTCAAAGCTCACCTCAGACGTCAAAGTTCAAAAATACTCAGTTCAAGTGCAAAGAAGAAACATATGCACGTTTTTGGACAATCATTGGAATTGTTTATTTAAAATTGAAAAAAAAACTAGCAATAGCATAGCTAGTTTAAAAAAAAATTACAAATTTTGAATCGTCTTGAAATTACCTATCAACTTGAGAAAAAAAAAACAGTCGCCGAAAACTCCTATCAAACCTCATTTTTTTTTATTTTAGCAACGCCACAATGTATTTCTTATGGGTGTTAATTTCATTAGAGTAATGTATTCGGTTCAATAATTACAACTTTCCAATGTAATTCCCCATTTAAAAAGTTCTGCTAGCGCTATTATTTTGTTGTGCTAAGATCACAGCGGTTAATAAAAATATTCTTTATATTCTATATCTTTATTTATAACTTATTAATATAAATGAAATAGCATAATCTCAATAAAATGTAAGTAAATGTGGCAATTTCAATAAAATTTTGTGCAAACACTTTATGAACATCACTAACGCAGATCTGATTAAGTAGGTACTCGTGTTCGATGCTAGTGTACGGAAATCAAATAAACGCTGATCGTTGCTACTGATGCTGCTGCTGGTGTGCTCATGCTCTCTTCCGCCAGCTGGTGAGCAGCTGGAATGGAGTCTACTCTGGAACCCCGAAACCTTTATTGCCACTCTTGACTTTTCAAGTACGGTTAACCGCACCTTCATTGTTAAGTTAATCGTTTTCAACACCGAAAAATAATTTATGCACTGTGTGCTGCAAACCCGGTTTTTCTATCGGACCGCGCTATTAAATGAGAAAGACTGTCCGTCGCTCTCACTTTCACAACCACCAGGCATTGGCATTGTTCGTCCCTTCATCCGAGCTGAGCTTGGCACGTCAGCGCGTCGCTATATACCCATCTCCTTTTTATACATAAGATATGACAAAGAAACCCCGAAGGCGTCGGCGACGCGCATTGCTAGCTGCCACACGCTAGGGACGCGCTAACGTGACAAGCTCAGCTCGGACGAAGGAACGAACTGTCTAATGCCGGCTGGTTGTAAAAGTGAGAGCAACGGGCAGCCTCTCTCATTTAATACCGCGGTCAGTTTCTGGAAACATTCAGTCCTCTTTATCACACACGTCAAACTCCGAAATGTTTATTTACGACGTGTAATTATGGGATTTATAACTTAAGTTACTTTCGGGGATATTACCTGCTCTCGCTGAAATGTAATTAAATGCTTGCCACGACCGACGCGACGACGACGCGCGTGTTGTTTTTGGTGAGAGATGTGCGAGGGCAGGGCAAAAACTGTATCGACACATTTTCGCATGGTGATAGATTAGTGCGCAATAAAAATAAAATTGTGCAGTATCGTCGTCGTCGTCGGCATGAGCGTTGACGTTGTATCGATAGGGTTGGTTTCAACCAACAGCAAGCAAAGCGCCATCAAATTGACATTTAACCTTTTCATTCAGTCATGTGCATTCATTTAGAGTCCTCTTTTTTCTAGTTTCTTATCGACAATTTGTACTAATGGAATGCTTTTATGGCGTATTTTTAATAGCTTATCTTTTCGTATTTATTGCACATATTTTATTCTTATCTTACAAAATATTGATTGTGAGAAATGCATGAATGTAATCAGTAAATTAATTAATGTGATAACTTCGAACAGATCTCGATAGTTTATGAATGAATGAATTTTTAACATTTCGAAAGTTGTCTATTTTTTAACTAACAATTGATACAGCGCCTGCGCTGGAGAGGGGTAGAGGAGGAATTGGTGGCGGGGGTGGAGAGGATATACGTTGACATGTGGGGGGTGGCTAAGATAGGGGGGAAGGTGTCTAAGCCACTCCGTATCAACAAATGTGTGGAATACGCTGAATTTGCTCTGTTTTCGTAGTCGTCGAAATATTGCGATACGAAGTGAGGCAGGAAATTAATATTATTTCCGCGGATGACGTGATTGCTGGTGTTATGTAGCTTTTGTGAGCGCCTTATGACACCTGGCGAATTGAAACATTCTTATTGGTAGTCTAATATGTGTGTGCGAAAAGAGGCTGAAAGCAAAGAAAATGCCTAAATAGAATCTCAAGCTCCATGTTAACTCGAGTTCACTCAAAAGCCTAATTAGATTGACTAAATACACTAACAATAAGTCTACACATATGATAATAAGTTCCGTTCTTGCCTTTGTTAAAATTTTAGTTGTAATGTTTTTTTGTGAGAATCAATGTGTCTAACAAATATGCTTAGCTTGTTGGCTTGTTTTTAATTGTTATGATTGAATTTATTGGGATATAGATATATCCTATATGATGGTTGCATATCTTCGATTTTAGTTCTTCCTGCTGTCACTTTGGGCGCTGCTTAATCCAAACAAACCGACCAGAGTGGAGCATCTTATATGATCTGTGCTCCTCACTCTATTTAGCTTTACGTTCATTTAGCGGACGGGTAGTCCGGGGCTGTTTTCTTCGGGTGTAGTAACACCCTCTGCACTCTGTACAGTGGCGACCGTATGCGGTAAAACTACAGTGAACGTAATTGTGGTGGAAAGGTGGGGATGCGACGTTGACATTGAGTGTGGCCTTGAACAGAAACGTGAATGTCAGCGACCGTCAAACTTTTAAACTTTTTATATTACGATCACATTACTTTTAATCCTCCAACGCATATAAGCGCAGCCCCCCCCCCCCTTCCTCAGAGACACTAACTAGGTAAAAGCCTAACCCTAAATAAAGAGATAATTGAGTTCGGAATGAGAATAAACAAATTCAAATAATTTTTTTCTAGGAGTTTTTACTGACATCATAGTAAGGTGGCAGTAAGGACGGATTATGATTTTCTCTCCCATTTAGTATAATTTATCAATACAAAAAAGAGTATTGCATTTTTTAGGTTATCAGAAATATTTCGTTCAAACTTGTACTGAAAATCTCAAAAAAAATCAATAATTCTGATTTTGGACTTAATTGTATTAAATTTAAAAAAAAAGACCATAAAATCTACAAAAACACCAATATCACTCAAACTGAACGTAGATAGTATTACTAATAAAGGAAGTAAGGATATTGTTTGTCACTATTCGAAGGTTATAAAAATGTTTACGACATTGTACGCAGTTCAATGCTTTTTATCGCTATTCAAATGCGCTGACGATGTATGAAGTTACTTAAATGTTAATAAATTATTCAAACATGTACGAAATAACATAATATTAAATCGTTTCCTTTGAAATAAACAACAAATGTATTAAATATTACATTGGAAAACAGGAATGGGAAATCTTAATACAAAACTCTCAACACATCCTCAGACCCGGACATATAACCTCGAAATGAGACAACGGCATAAACATCACCTGTTTGGACGTGCATAAACATGTGCAGTGATAGTGTGCAGTCTTATTCAAGAACGCTATCGACGTAAAAACTGAGATATTTTGATTTTTAAGATTTTGAAATTTTTTTAAGGGGTACCCATTGAGGAAATTTCAATATATTGTCATAATTTTCTATCTATTTATTCTCAAATAGATCTCAAACTATACTTACTATATAATATATAGAGTGGAATGCGCTGATTCAGAAAATGTCATAATATATGGGGGTCGATATTGTCGTTCTCGAGTTATTTTGAAAAATATCCACTTTCAAAATGCAATTTTGGACCAATTTTTGACTAGCTCTGATTGGGATGAAACTAACAGAGTATATCTGAGATGGTTTCTGCGTGTTTTCTATAGCACTTATAGTTTCCGAGATATTTTGATTTTTAAGATTTTGAAAATTTTTTAAGGGGTACCCCTTGACGAAATTTCAATATATCGTTATAAATTTTTTATCTATTTATTCTCAGATAGATCTTATAGAGCAGA
>WSZQ02078768.1:0-10775 GCA_019419845.2 Weissflogia rhopalogaster
GCGTGTGTGTGTGTGTGTGTGCGGGTGTGGGCGTGTGTGTGTGTGTGTGTGTGTGTGGGTGTGTGTGTGTGTGTGTGTGTGTTCGTGCGTGTACGTGCGTGTGTGTGTGTGGGTCCTAAAATCAATCTCCTTGAAAAAAAAATCATGAAATAGGGTATATTTTCAGCAAATAAAGGGGGTCATCCCCACGAAAAGGGCGAAACCACCAAAATTAAATATAGTATACTCCAATAATAAATTTACAATAGATAGAATATAGAAAATAATTAGATGAAAACTTCTGACGACAACAGATCGCTGTTTCATTTCTCAAATTAATTAAATTCTGAGACTCAAAATTTACAGGCAGAACTCTCTTATTTAAATAGATAAATATGAAAGAAAACATTATTTAAATCAACTTATCGTCTCTAATCATCACATTCCAATTGTTGAAAAGTACGTACAAAGTGAGTACTGTTCTGCAGCAATAGTTCTAGTTGTCAATGGGTTCTAAACAATAAATTGTAAATTCTATAATATAAATATATAATAATATTACCCAGAACGATTATTGCACTTTCTTATTGAACATATTTAAACACAATTTCCTTATAAGGAAATCTGATCTTCTTTCGTCTAATCACAATACTTGTAACAATAGGTGTTATAGTTTCTTTAACCGATGTATAATCAGTATTTACAACAAATTCTAGTTTAAGATATTCAATATTATCCACCTTTTTAGGTATAAATATAGTAATAAAGTTTTATTCCAAAATTTTTTTCTCCAGCTAATTTGTGATTGTTTAAAAGTCATCCATTGCCAACGAAGTGCATCAGATCATTTCACGTATAATTGGCCTAAATTGGTTGGTTATATGCATGTTGCACAGTGCTCACCACACTGGCATGTATATTATAATTGTTTTCTACCGACGCCGACGTCAAAGTGGCACTTTCCATGATGCTGCCTCGAGTAAATGGATGATATGATGAAGTTGATGCATGTCATGCATAATATGCATGGGTTTATTCTTGGAAATTGTGCAATTACGTGACGTTAGAGACTCTAGCATTAAAGAGGGTTGATCTATTTCCGTTGTATAGCGACATTTTTTGCTCAGAGAACAATGAAAGAAAAGGAAGGGATTTAAATAGTTAGGTATTCCGCACTGTTGATTTTAACAAGTTGGTGTAAATTTTATATTGTCTTGTAATTATGAATGGCATTGTATGAACATTAAGCATGGTTTAATGCTAGGACCGAGTAACCTAGTTATTACTGAGGTTGGAATTAAATAGACTTGTTATGTATTCATTCTCATTGGTTTATTTTTTTTTACTGCTGTTTTTCTTAGATTATCACACCATATTTACATATGTAATAAAATAATTAAATTTGCCTTTAACTATGTTTACAAGTATTAATGAATTTCACAAATTTGAGCTTCCAGAAAAAATGATTTATTTCCTTTTCTTCCAACTTTAAACGCATTTTCTCTTAACATTGTTTTTCCTTCGAAAAAAATTTTCCCGAATGTGAAAATCCTATTGAACAGATTTGGCTAAATGACGGCTTATAGATAATGCAATTGTCTAAAATATGACGTCAATTGTTTTTTGAAAAATACTATATAACTATTCAAGGGTAGAAAGGGCATAGCGATTCGATTGAATAAAATTTTCGGCAAGGCTATTTCTATTTATTTCTAGTTATTTTATTGACATTTTCAGGGTTCATTCTTTGAACCATATCTCATTGATACTACAAGTTTCAAAGTCATCCACATGGAAGTATCCTCTATGTTTTTTTAGTTTTGGCTTCTTTGGCTTTATTTTTTTATTGTTTGTTTATTAATTACTTCACAATTTTTGATCCACAAAAAAAGCTAACAAAGAAACACATAATTATAGAAAACACCATCAAAAACAATGCCACAAAGTAAAATAATACAACAATAAATAAGAAAACAACAAATCATTCAATGGCAAATTTGGGTTTCAAAGTTACGCCTCTAACAATTAAGTAATGTAATAAATTCTTGATGAAACTTAATTGACGTAACAATAGCTTGCGATTATATTTGAATGCAATTATTGTTATAAAATAACTAGATTTCCTACAGTATAAAATATTAATGATTTCCATAATTTAATTCAGGCCACGGTATTTGTTCCTGCATGCACATTAAATATACGTATATTTGCTTAACATTCGGGTTAATAGACGCTAATCGTAATCGGAAATGAGGCCAATCGAAGAGAAATTTGCTGTCTCCTCTTGGATGCTTTGTTTTACACTCGAATCGGGAATCTTCAAGCATCGGTTTGTAGTTTCGGTTTGATCGCCATCGATCGAATGCAATTGTCAGCTGTCGTTCATAAACAGCGCTAACACGATTGCACACCTACGTTGATGGATATTATTGATGTTAATGGTTTTATCCTAATCGGTTGATCTTCTAAATTCTAAAAGTGGAAGCCATTGGTGTTAATAATATTCATCAATGAGGAGAAATTGAACGCAAAAATAATTAAGATCTTTGCAATTATTAAGCTTTTATGTCTTATATTGACGAACAGCAATTGAAGAGGGAAAGCGGGAGTTATCTAGTTTTTCCTTTATTTAACAGGTTTGCTATTGGTAAATTTCAAGTACATGGTTGGTATGGGTCATACGAATATTCACATACAAATATATGTATACACTAGGCATTACAACTAGAATATCAATATCAAATGCTGGTATGATATGCGAATGAGTAGCGCGGCGGTTTTTATAATGCCACATATTTAAAGTTCTTCTTTGAGTAGTTTTCATACTTTAAGTAAATCGAATTTTTGTATGCTACTTCTTCCTTTCATCCTGAAAGTTCGTTTTCAAATATTGTCGGTTGGAATCCTGGTTGTTTTTTTAATAGCTATTTTATTATTATATCAATAATTACATTTTTAAATATGATCGATATTTATATTCTTAATGTTTGGTTATTTACATATTCACATTTGCATTAAAGCGGTAAAAATTTGAATGGACAATAATTATGGACATGAAGGGCTTTCTTTTATTATTTACCATTATTTATATTACATATTGTATTATGTTTTATACTCTGCGAGATTTGGTTAATTGACGTACTTGTTTCGGAATCCAGTTGTGCAAGGTCTACTTTCCTGTACCTCAAAATCAGTGATAAAATGACTAATGCTGCGAAAATGGAAATAACGTCGAAACAATTAATCATACTGAAAAATCAATAATTCACACGAAAAACAGGAGAAGAAAATAAGAATAAAATAATACAATTAAGAAAACTTGACGGTACTCGAACCCGCTAACATCAGTTCAATATGCCGAAGCGCAAGCTACTACGACACGTGGGCGTCGGCGGGTTGCCGTTAAGGCATTAAAAACGAGAAGATCAATTTTGAGGAAACTTTGACATTTTTATAATCCCATCAACCGAAATTATATTTGGATACGCTCGCTAACGAAATTACTACCCCGCGAGATGAAAATTCACAGGGCCCTACTTAAAGGACATTACTGAGTTCTCCAGTAGAGTAATCGTAACACACAAAGAATTTCGGCACGAGCTCGTAGGAATGCTATTGTAGGTGGATCGAACTTACACAAGATGATACTGGTTATAAACTGAACTTTGTTTCAATATATTGAGCACACGAAGTACACGTTTAAGCAGGAGAGGGTGGTTGCCCTGCCACATGCGCGGCTTAGCACGTGGCGGTACAAACTTCAAATGTTGGGGCCGTCATATCCGGTGGTGAGAACAATAACTATGTATGTACTTCAGGTACAACAATTTTCAATCAAATCGGTGTTGGGCAATCTTGACACTCCACTTATTAGATATTGGAACTGAATTTGTTTTTTACACGTTTTTGAAGATAAACGAATGAATAAAATTTGAAGTTCAATTTTTCAAATTACAATACATCGCTGGGAAAAATCTTTTCTTCATTTTCTGACGTCAAACTCGTCAGAACATGGAAGCTTGGCTTCCGAAATGAACATCGCGAGTTTTTAACTCAAGTTGTGAGAGTGGCTATCATAGAGATTTTTTTTATCATAGAGAATTTTTATAATAATATCGCAATTTATTACAAATTATTTCAAAAACTCATACGCATTAATTTAATCCCGTTTAAACAATAATTGTAAAGATACAAAGAAGTTAATGTGCAAGCTATGATGTACTGATGTATCGATGAACTGTTCTGAAGAAGTTCTTTCTGCCTTAGTCACGGCGACGGACCGTCTGACTGCCTTATTCTTATTTTATTATTATACATATATTATTATTCTTATACATCAGCTTTAAAGGACTAAACTTGGCCATGATTTATTTGAAACCGAACCAAACTTTTATTGATGCGTGTAAAATTACACCAATTCTGTCTATATTGAGAATGTGTTCACACCAGATGGCATATTGTTTATTTCTTATATGCATATGTCGGGTGTGAAGAGCCGATGTGAGCGGTAATTGATGCACAATTTGTTTTCACTATACTGGTTAGCGCATCTAAAGCAAACGCGAAATGTCACTTTGATTTTTCTACTGGAATCAACAGCGCGTTTTCTAATTTTAAATGCACATGCCTTCCATCTAGGTTTAGCATTGATACTAAATTCAATCTTGGAATAATAAAGAATAAATCGTAGAAAATGTTACATTTTTCAGCTCTAGTAACTCCACATCGGCTAGTTTTTATAGGTTTGTCAAAAACTATTTCAATACCGGGGATTAAGATAGGATAGTTGAATGAATTTTGTGCAGAGCGGCAGAAAACCACAATTTTACAAGATTTATACTCAAGGATTGGCCGTAAACAGTAAGAACGTGATATTCTACTTGTGTTTCTCCTGAGATTTATGTATTCTTCTCTTCTTTTTGATTTTGAACTTGGATTTCGCTGATTGTGAAATTAGTGGTTTAAGGCAACAATAACTAATAAAAAAATATTAGCAATAAAATAGAGAAAATTGCATAACTTCATAAACCTTCTTTGGAAAAATAAATCCATGTAATTATTTCTAAATTAATGTGATAATTGAACTTATAACTTATTCAGAGAAATGTTATAAAACATTATCCATTTTTTTAATATTCCTTGTCTTAAATATTACATATTCTTTTTAATTTTTATTTCTGAAGCCGCATTTCACTTATTGTGAAATCATTGATTGTTATAAGCAAAGCGAAATAAAGTATTTGTAAGCAATACAATGTATATTAGTAATAAAGCACAGGAAATGATGTACGGATTGCTTAACAACATATACTTTTCAGAAGTGCTGATTACACTTCCACCTATTAAAAAAACGCTTTCACCTAAATTATTTCAGGGTATATTGCTAAAATAACGCACTTCCTGTCGTTTTCCTCTACTAGGAATACTTGCACTTTATCATGCTTTGATTGCATTTGTTGTGGCGCGTTAACTCCAAAGGAATAACAATAAGTAAAAGCCGACAAATTTACGAGAAATCAAACACGACACAACATAAGGAAGCTTGTGAGCAAAACGGCGCAAAACGTGCTTGCTTTTCCATGTTTTATTCCGCTGCGATTTGCTGTTGCGTCGTCTTCGCGTTTCGTGGAATTAAAATGGCAATGGTATAATTTTGCGCAATTATAATACATACATATTTGCGCGCAACTGAATGCGTTTTGTGCTTGAACGAAATATAAATAATTATTTTCTTGTTTCAGGTGAGTGGCCACGACAACCTTTTCGCGTTGCGACGTTTCTCCTCGCCGAAATGCTGGCGAAATGCTTGGTAGATGCACACTTCATATTACCTTACTATAGTTTATTTAATTTATATTGGAAGCGTTAATTCGCTCGTTACATCTTATTTTGGTTGATCTATCGTAAAGTTTTTAGTGTAAACTTCACGTCTCTTAATTACTCAAGCATAAAACGCCGATTTTGGACGTTTGTAGCTTTACAAAGTTCAATTAAACCGGCGTAATTACCTTCAAGGTGACTTTGTATCAACCTTCTTTGTTTCGGAACAAATTCGAACGAGCAGATAACATTCACAAGGTCTCCTCGGCGTCAGTCTTCTTGTTCGTCATTCAAATGAGAAAAAATATATAAACCTCATGAAAATCACCAACTTTAAACAACCTGTACTTAAAGACCAGTAAATACGAAGAAGTAAAGAGTTGAAAACATTCACTGTTGTCGATTTACAGATAGGTTTATAGCAATCATCTCGAAGTAAAACATAAGTTGTTGTCTTGAGTTGACATGATGACCATATATGAACATATTCATGTCATATGGCAGTTTTATTAATATGTTTTTTAATAAGGTGGTTTAAGACTAATTTATATGTTTTTTTTTAAATTAAAATATAGCTTGTTGAAGGATAATCCGTTCCATTTTAAATAGTTGTCATTTATTCGCCAACGTAAGGCGCAATGATGTTTTTCTTTCGAAGTAAAAATTTGAAAATGGTTTTCCTTTCATTTTTCTTGTTGAATTAAGCACCCGCCATTAAGAAAATATTTTATATGCTATTTTTATTAATGTTGAGGTTTCCATTTTCCTTTCTACGTTCCGCTATTATTTTATTAATATACCTTCGTATTTTTATACTTCGATCAAGTTGAAAGACGTCATGCTCTGTATGTACTGTGTGTTGTATTCACACCGTAATCATTATCAATTTACGCGTGATTAATCGTTGTGCGTTTAAAATTAACTTATTTTCGTCTTTCGGCAAAAGAATAGCATCAACTTTCTAGTTTCCTACGTTTATTTTGCCACTACATTTTGTTTTTGAGTATCTTTTCATTTCGTGACCAATTTTCGTAGTTTTTGTTCGTCTTGCGTAGGTTTTTCGCAAATTGAGGTGTTCCTTGATTGTGCAAGCCTGTCGGTACGGGTGCTCACTGTAATTGTGCACTGTGTTGCGCATGCTTTTGCGAATTACTTTAAAAAACAATGGCAACGAGGTCTCGGAATATATTTCTTAGTGAAAGTGTCAACGCCATTAATATATAACACTAAACTTATTTTTTTCTTGGAAACAAGGTGAATATGACAACACCTGAAAATTGAACGTTTGAGTGTTACCTAAGCGGTGGTCAAGTGTGACGCAATTATATGCGTCGTTTTGTTGACTCCCCGAGGAAGTTGCGATAGTTTTACTCTTAAGTAAATATAAATAAATGAATAAACTGGCCATTTGTGCGGAACAATGTAATAGTGAATATTGGTTTGATTTGTGAGGTGCAATTTAGTTAAGCTATCGATTAACTGGATCTCTGATTATGTGAGCGACATTTCTGCTATTCACTGTTCAATTATTGCGAAGTAGATGATTGATTGCGACCTTCGCTAATTAAGATGAAAATTGGGCGCGTGGTTTGTTCGTAAATTGGTGGTAACTGTTTTTGTATAATTAGTGCGATAATTGGAGGAAAAATATACGGATTTTACGCATTCCTGAGTATAATGTGAGTGTTTATTACGGTTATTGACATTCCTCTCTGAGAAATTCGCGCTAGAAAATTGCGTAGTTTTGGAAAAATGATGAAAAGCGAAAATTTGCATGCATTTTTTGTTTGTTTTCACAAGTGAAACGCTGCAGTATTTGCAGCAATTGCGCCGCGCTCGGTTGACTTTTGTTTTGCGTTTGTCGGGCCCTTTTGACCTCGGGACCTCAACAATTACACGGCGCACCGTGTCGATTTGAACCTTGCGCGGTCGGCGCCCAAATGGGCACAAACAACGCTCAGATTTAGCCGTCGGCGAAGACGTACACGCGAGTGGAGAAAACGTAAACAACGAACGGACATCGGCTGGATGAATTATCGAAACTCGTTTCGCATTTGCACACAATGATGACTTGAACTTACGACTGGAAAACGCACATTTTTCTTAATAACAAATGATCCAGAATGATGTTCAAAACATTTCTTGCCATTTACAAAAACACCAAACACGATTTTGCTATTAAATAGCTTACAAATAAAGAAGTACAAAAAATACATTTTTATGAATCGTAGGTGTTGCATTTGTTTTTCACAAAAAAAAAGAAAAAACATTGATTTTTTAAACGGCTCAGTTTCAAATAAAAAGTACAAAATACAAAATTTTTCATTCAAATCGAAATCGCACAATGCGAAACAGACTTAAGGTCAATTATATATAGATATTTTTAAATTTTAAATAATCGTGGAAAGATTTAAGTGATATGAGTGAAATTCTGTTATTAAAATTTTTAATATACAAAGGGGTAAAGAGAGATAGGAGTAAATTAGCGATGTGCTACTAATATTCTCTTATACCATCAATACCTTAAAAATGAAAATCTGTTGGACCTATACAAATTAAGTATCAATAATCATGGTAACAATTACATATCAAAATAAATTGTGAGAAATAACCATATAAAATGGAATGTAAGTATTTCTCCACTAGACAATCATATCGCATTGCACAATTGAAACGTTATTAAACTACCTTATATTTAATTATTTTAACAACACAGTTAGTTTGTTTCCCGAAAATGTTTCCCATTAAGAAAGTACATTCTATTAATAGCCGACTTAATTATCATCAGTCCGCCTATTTCGTGTACGGACAAAATGCTGCATTTGGTTGCCAACGCTGCAGCAGTTTGATGTATACGCAAATGTGGCAGTGATGTGGATTAAACTAGTTTTGCGCTCGCGTTAGACATCTCGGATGCGATTTTTCTTCGATTTTTTTTTTGTGCGAAGCACTTCGCGTGTGCTATTTACATGATGATGAGCAGAATAGCGCTCTGATTGCGACGACCGAATCGCGGGCGAATGACGGCACGACACATGCGATCCCTGGCCATACCCCTCTAAGGATAACCTTCGTGGAAACCTGTAATTAAGATATTTTCGCGAAGTATTACGTTTTATGCGTTTATTTGCGAATGGCACGATAGCTGTTTAGACCGTCCAGCGCAGCCTTGAGAGTACATAATCTCAGAAGGATCGCGTTATAAAATATTAGACCAGATTAAGTGTATTTTTAGTATAGCAAGTTTTCCTTAAATGGACAGAACGGGATACCAGTTTTAAAAAGTACTTAGAGTATAATATATTTACGTTAAATTCTAAGCGTATACAGTTATTTCGATCATTTTTTAAATCATCATAGAACAATTTGCAGTATGGAGTAATTTCTTTTAAACGCAAACTGTTGTGTTGAGCGCTTGTCAAATGGTGGGTGGGGTATTTGCCAACCGCTCACTTTGATCATGTCATTAGACATTATAAACAAATCTCGCCTCGAATTTGCTTGACCGCGCCATAAACAATGCACACCAAACACCAAGGTAGAATTTTCCATTTTCCGCAAAATATCTTCAACGGATTGTATGATTAGTGAATTCACTTCGCTTTCAGAGACCAAGTACAATAAAGAACATGAAACTATACTGACAATGAAGAGAAATGTGCCAATGGAAGAGAAAGGTGCTTAAAAAAGTTGATGGAAGGAGCATGTGAGGTTGGCGCAAGGGAGAGCCATGTATGCATGGGGGAGTAAGGGATAAACGGGGCAAGCCCATTCTGATGTATGGTGTGGAACTTTGGAGGGTGAATGAATGGGAGGAGAAATAGGAAAGCAAGAGTGGTGAGATACGAGTAAAGATTGGCGTGAATGGGGAATGAAAGATTAGTTACGAATGTGTGGGAGTCGCGTAGCAGAAGGGGGTCCAGTGAGTGGATGGTTAGGCGAAGGCGGGCGTATGAGGAGGTGGAGCTGTCAAGGAGCAGGTAATACAGTACCTACAACCCAGGGTACGAGAGGGTATAGGTTATCGGGAGGGGACCCTGGTACTTTCGGGATAGGCGAGGAAGCGGGACTGAGAAGGCTTTGCTGGCTAGGGCTAGGTGTGGTTCGGGTCGGAAGAGAGAGGCAGAAAGGTCTGGATGGGGCAGGAATACATCAGTATGTATTTTGTATGACGGGGGTGGACACATGGGAGCACCTGGTAAGGGACGGCCGGTTAACACTTGTGTTTTATTTATAGGCGTTCTTACGGCATTAACCCTCAAAGGGTTAAATAAAATAGACCCAAAATTAACCAAATTGAAACAAAGGACATCAATAAGGAAAGTTCTAATTAGATTGTCGCCAAAAATCCTATCACTCTCGGCTCGCATTAAATAAATAATAAGTCTAAATAAATAAAGTCTTAATAAAACTGGCAAATAGTAACCTCCTGAAAAACAATTTGCATACTTGTAGTGCCATAATACATTTTAGATTTGAAAAATTAATACTTCCTGACATTAGTAATCAAGAATTTACTGATATACCGTGGATTTCGCTTAATCGAGACTAGTACGATTTGTTCAGATTAAGCGGTGATCCATGTACCCGAAACTGAATACAAATTTAAGTCTGCACACAAAATGAAACCACAAAAAATTGAAATTCGAAAATATTAATTCTAAAACAACAATTAAATTTAAAAAAGGATATTATGTCTTTTGTAGGAGTTTATCCAAACCTCTGCGGACAAGCTTTTGGTTTTTGTTAGATTTTAACTCCTAGAGCGCGAGTAATAACGCCTAATTTAACATATGTGAAACTCACGTCGCCGGATGGAATGGGTATTAACATACATTTATTGTCCCGATTAAACGGAATCTTGTCCCGAAAAAAAGAATAAAAAAAAAAAGAATAAAAAGAAGGTATCTGAATCGTATTAATGTACATTTCCTGGAGACGAAGCGACTAAATTGCCAAATTGGGAGACATTCACT
>WSZQ02078779.1:4609-15982 GCA_019419845.2 Weissflogia rhopalogaster
CCTCAGTCATGTTTACCATACGTGTGCATCACGTCCGACGTAACCGTTAGCAATTTTGGATTTGTGCAATTAAAGTCGAACACCGACGGGCAGCCGGACGCTGAGGGAAATTTAAATTTACCTGCACACGTGGATATCTTGTGATGTACACCTGCGACTCAGGTAATGGAACTTTAAATTTGCTCATTTTTTGATTCGCGCGTTAATTGCAAGATGCACAATCTTAGGAGGTTCGCACCTTATTAATTGCTAAATATCCGACTTCGGAAATGGTAGTTTCATTTGGCTTATCTCGTAATTAGAAATTGCGGGTAATAAAATCGGCAAACATGTGTGAATGTGAAGTCAATATTGGCTTAATTAGGGCAGTCCAACGAAAACACCGAGATTAATTTATTGTAATTATTATCGTTATTTTTTTCATAAATCGCCTATAAATTTGTAAAGATTTTTGGTAGCCATGTCCGGTAAATTCAGGTGCTGAATTGACATATTTATTATGTTATTGTCATAAATAACAAAAAGGACGGCAACGACACCTTTAAATATTTAATTTAATGAACAGATATGTTCTTCTTAAAACAAACAATGCTAATTTGCAAAATACGTCAATTCATCTCAAGGAGATTAAATACACCGAACAGAAGGTGATAAAAACATTATTAAACTGTGTCATAGTCATATTCTACATAGTACACGCAAGCTCGCGAACGTAACAACAGAAAGCAAATTTGACCAGTCAAGCAATTTGCCAACCATAAAACTGCAAGCTAATCGCATTTTATCCAACGTATGGTATTGGCGTAAAACAATACATAACTTGAGGATAATTGAAAATCTTGAGTCTTTCATTATCGCAAACAGGGATGAAGGTTGTCTGGGACCTCTAGGCCAATTTTTGTTTGGGGGGCCCTCTATATCAGGCATAGCGGTTTAATTTCTTTATTAGTACCTCGAAAGTATCGAATCTTCCCGGTTCCTCTATTTAGGACATATGCCACTAATGAAGGGCACCGAACAGTGGTTCATTTTGCAAAAAAGCTGGATATAATTCTTTACTTTGGTGATAGAGGGTTCAAATTTTCAGAATTCATTTGTCGGATTATTTTATTGCTTATGCATGTTAAACAATAATTTGCATCTCTCATTTTTTCCGTGCGAGTATAGGATTTTTATTACACCATTTAAAATTTTAAATCATTTTCTTTGTATTTGCCACAGGATAACAATGGGTGACCTGCAGAATAGGTTTTTTTTTTCTTTTATAATGCCTTTTTCACTTTGATAACATTATTTGAAGGGGTTATACTGTACATTGCAAGACGGGAATAAATATGTCTCTGAAAGGTCCCAATATCAAATATCACTATGGGATGATCTAAACAAAATAAAATTATTCCCATCCTCAATGAATAGCTTAACTCATCTAAATAATGTTATCAAAGTGAAAAAAAGCATTATAAAAAAAAACTAGAAAATTTACCATGTTTTGCAGGTATAAGTAATTATTATGTGGTAAAAATACAATATACAGAGGAAGAAATTGAATTGAATTGTGAAAATTAGAATTCTCTATGACCAAAATTAAGGATTATATCCAGCTTTTTTTGCAAAATGAACCGCTGGCGCCGCAGGGTTCATATTACAAAAAACCACCGTGACCAAAAACGACCGTTTTGCACCACAATCCGTTCGCTCTCGAAGCGAGCGCTCTTTTTGCAATTTTTGAGGAATACTTTTGTTCAATAGATTCTCAACAGCAGCGGACTGCGTGACCGCTGTGTGTACAGCAGAAGAGGTCTCACTTACAAGCGGTATACACACACACACACACTCACACAAACTCAACACCCTCACAAAGTCACACCGAAACTCGACCTACACACAACCTTCAACTGGAGATGCCAAAAAAGTATCGATATCATGTGTCGATACTTATCGACTTTTATCGATACTGTCATTTTCGATACTTATCGATAGTATCGAATTAGCCATTTTCGATACTTTTTGACATGCCCCTACACTGAGGTCCTCTGTTAATCACTTAACATGTGACAAACACGACGACAATTTAAGATATTGAAATCAGCGAATTGTGTGGGAAGACATGTGTGATCCTTTTAAGATCTAATACGATTGAATACATTTTGATTGATTAAAAGTCAGGAACGGACAGCGAGGAATGAGTATAATCCATTAAATGTAATGCACGAAATAATCTTGAAACATTTGAAAATTAATACCCAAATTATGCTTTTTATGCTATAATCCAAAATAATTTTGAAGAAAGTTATATTCCCTACACGTTCAGATTTTATCAATTCGTCGCAATCAAAGTATTACAAATTACACATATTGCACTGTGGGTCTGACTGAACAGAATTTGAAGACCCGCACCCACACGTATTTGTTGTAAATTGCGATGCACATTTCGGATGCAAGATATCCATCTTCAGTCATATACTAAATTTTAACTTTACATTGGGGCGCTATTTATACCAAAATTTCGACTAATTAGTAGTGAGAGAATTCCTGGGTAGGTTTTGCCAGGTAAAGGGGGGCTGGGTTTTTTTGACAACGTTAATGGGCAAAAATACCATGTATTGCCTATTAATGTATTGCATTATTATAATTTATTTATTTTATCTTTGGGGCTAATAAGGTTGTTTTTGTCTTTTATTAATAAAAGCTAATATTAAATCATGTTTTTTAAATATTTGTTCTAATCATGTTGTAATTATATGATAAGGAACTACCACAAGTACACCACAGTTAAAATTCATTATATGCCTGAAGATGGATGCTTTGCATCCGAAATGCGCATCGCAATTTACAACAAATACGTGTGGGTGCGAGTCTTCAAATTCTGTTTAAAGTATTGCAAGTTGATAAATTACAAGTTTCAATACTTCGAAGTCGATTCCTTAATTTACTCAATTGCTAATTTTAAAATTATGAATTTTATTACTTAGGAATTACCGCGATATATTTCAATCTCAAAATGTAACTCCCATGAAGTAACCTAAAGAAACATTGGGACATTAATAAACTGGAGGAGCGAGTTAAAAATAATTAACAGATTAAAGCATTAACAGATGGCGCCAATGTGTATTTTCGATACCAATAAGTATCGATAATTTTCTTTGATACTTGGGTATCGAAAGTATCGAAGTTTTAAAAGTATCGATATCAAAAAGTAGCGATACTTCATGAAAAGTTGATATCCCTACCTTCAACCACTCGAACTCTACGGTGCAGTCTTTTGTGTGATATTAAAGTTATTAATCTCAGTATAAAGATACATATTATTAAATATCAATTATTAGACTATTTTAAATAATACTAACTGATCCGCTTGATTCGGATATTACGTTCGATACCCAACACTAAACGCTTTCCGTTTTTTAATTTCTATTATTTACATATTATTTTAAAAATAATTAAAACATACTTTCCTATGCGTCACAATCATACATTTTTTTTCTTCAGCTTATTCTTCTCTGAATTTGCAACAATTTTGTTCGAACGTCTTGAGGCACACTCATCTAGTTTCGGAGAAAATGGAATCTTATGGACGGATCAATTGAAAATTTCATAATTTAATCGACATTCATTTTAGGGCACTTTCACCCAGCCAAAAAAAATTGCTCTCTCGAATATTGTACTCATTTAAGTCATATAAACAACATATGTAAAGAAGAAGGGGTATGCTCGATTTTTTTTTCTTATGGATCGCTAATAAAAAAAATGTTCTGGTATTTTTTAATAACTTCACAGCGGTGACTGCGCAAATAATTTTGTCGCACGTTTGGCCACTGCGCCGCCCCTGTTCCAAAAAGCATTTGCCCCCTTTCATAATATTCTGCCAGCGCCCAAGTATACCGTGGGAGTCTTGCCCTATAGAGGCCGCTCCATCTAAATAGCATGTTCTAAAGGAGTGACGTCTATTTTGGGGCCTCGTGTTTACTGACGGGCCCCTTAGTATGTGCCCATTGGCCAAATGGATAATCCGCCACTGACCGCAAATAATCATAATTAAATTGAGAGGCAGAAATTCAAATTAATGTAATATTTTATGCGTTTAATGTGCATGACATGTTCTTTCGCCATGATATTTTTGATTTACACAAGACTCGGTGGAAATTCTCTAATTGAAATAGTAAATATTGGCAAAACTTAACCAGTCTCGCGCCATTCTCGTCATGGATGATCGAAAAAAATCAGACTATGAAAACAGGCGCAGTTATTTACTCATTACCAGGTCACCAACTTGACTACTGCTAATATTTATGTAAGATACACAATTGACCAATTGTTTTTCTGTTGTATTCTGTTTCAGGTCCTTCACGGACATTATAGTTGAAGGTCGTGGACAGGCTACCCTTCAGACCGAAGTATGTTTAACATGTTTTTATGTTATTAGTCAATTCCTAAATTATTGTATTATTGTATTTTCCTGATTGAGTACCAATTAGCGTCACGGTTGGGCACCAAAACCTAGCTTATTTTCATCGCTGTTTACATTGTTATTATAAACTTTGTATTCATTAATTGATGTCTGTCTGTTTCTGATCATAAAGATTGCATCACGTGATAATTTGCCCGTCTGAATTACCTGCTGACTGACGTATGCAAGCTTCTTTCCGCATTGCGGTAGCAATGGAAGCGCACGTCAGTTCAAGTTCAAACTGTAAATTCGTCAATTATTGCCAAATGTTTCTCGGCACGAGAGACAGTTAGTCGACGACGCACATTGGACAATAACGACCGTTTTGCGCCATAATTCATTCGCGCTCTTTTGCTCAATATTTTTCATACTAAATATGAAGCTATGAAGTTCAAGCCAACATCAAAATGATCCCCAACTCCTTTACTTGTTACGGTATCAAACTTATTTCGAACGCTTACGACAAAACTCCTTTATACTTCTGTTAATATTTTATGAACATATTATGAAAATTTGAATCTGAACCTGAATGGGGATTTTTAATCCTTACAATATGCCACATATATCAATTTGTCCACCTTTTACCGCTGTGAAGTTAGTAAAAAAAGCCAAGACATTTTTTTTATTAGAGATATCCATAAGAAAAAACTAAAAAATAAAAATTGAGAGTACCCGTTCTTCTTTATATATGTTGTTTATATGATCCAAATGAGTACAAATTTTGCGAGAACCATTTTTTGACTCATTGCAAGTGCCCTAAAATACGGATTAAAGTTTGACATTTTCAATTGAGCCTCTTATAGACGGCTCATATACAAGATGTTCAAGCAAAAATTATTGCAAATGCAGAGAGGAATATGCTGATGAAAAAAATCATTAAAACTCGTACCAAAATAAAGAACTTGTTTCTTATCACATCATTAAAAATTAGTATTTTTTGCTTTCAATGAAATAATTTCATATGGAAACAATAAAATGGCAGAAATACGGAATTATTTATCTATAAATTCATTAGAAAAGAATAGTAAAGTGTTAAAAGTTGTTAGCACTTTACAAAATGTATTAAATCATTATAGTTTATGTATTGTGTGCAATATATAAAGGGGTTGTTCATAGTCGTTCATATCAACGTCGGACACATCTCCGCGGGCAGACCATCGTCAGCGTAAAATTTCATGGGGATGGCGTATAATCGTCAGAGTTATGAAACATGTTGCTTTAATTATTATAAAAAAATGCAGTATTTATGATTATTATATTATCTATCAGATTCTTTTTGAATTTTTAAAATATCCTATATAGTTTGGAAATACGTGTAATTATATTTACCATAGCCCACCTGGGCAGCCTAGTGGTATCGTCTCGGCTTACCACGTGGGAGGACGGGGTTCGATTCCCCGAGGTGGGCAATCCACCGGGTGAATTATAATTAATAATTCACCCACTACACACCTCACACACTACAACATTCAACATTATCCAACAAACATTCAACATGCGACATTCAATACTATACAATACACAACAACTACAAAACTCACAAATTGTAAACGTACACAAATAAATTGTAATCACGGCGAAAAAACCCCAGGGTTGATAGCCTCTAAAATATATACTTTTTTTATTTACCATATGCCTTACATGGTGAAATAACACATTATAAAATACATTTTTATATCAAATTTGATATCATTCCAAGCGGAATTTCAATCCACATTCAATGGAAACACTTTTATACCCATTGGTTTTTAACTGCAGAAAACTGATTAGAAAAATATCAATACCATGTTATACCAAGTATATAAAAAGGGGAATAAATTGATATATGTGGCATATTGTTCGATTGTCGGATAAGGGTGAAAAAACCCTATTGAAGTTCAGATTCAAATTTTCATAAAACAGCTCATTTAAAAAGCAGTATAAAAGAGTTTTATCGCAATGGGATTGAAATAAGTTTGAAACCATGAGAAAGTAGAAGAATTGGGGAACATTTTGATGTTTGTTTCATGTCAGTACTTGCATATTTAGTATGAAAAATCTTGAGTAAAAGAACTCCTCGAAAATTGCAAAACGTGCGCATGTATTGTGGCCAAAAACAGTCGTTTTGGGTCACTATGCGACGGTCAAGTTTGAGAGAAGGTAGACAAATATCCAATAGTATGAGTAAAATTTTACAACCCGCCCCCCAATAAATTATATATGTCAATAACGGTAGAACTTTACACTGAAATTACAACTTTCAAAAGTGCCCGACATTGATTTGAACCACGATGACCGGTCCGGCTACGATATAAAGAATATGTCTGTTGATTTGTATGAAAACAACCGATAAATGCCTGAAATATGTTATAAAATCGATTAGCTGCACAAAACCAATTAGAAAAATAATAACATCATGTTGAAATACATAAAAAGCGGAATGAATTTATGTAAGTGGCATATTATTTGATTGACGGATAAGGGTGAAAAATCCCTATCGAAATTCAAATTTAATTTCATAACGGCTTCGTTTAACAGCAAAATAAAGGAGTTTTATCATGAAGGGATTGAAATAATTTTGAAACCATGAGAAAGTTGAAGAGTTGGGGATAATTTTGATGTTTGTTTATCTTCATAGCTTCATATATAGTATGAAGAATCTTGAACAAAAGTACTCCTCGAAAATTGCAAAAAGAATACGCCCGGTCGCTCGCTGCGAGCGCGAAAGAATTATGGCGCAAAACGGTCGTTTTTGGCCATTGTACGGCGTACGCACATGCGCGTAAAATACGTAAATGCTCTCCTCAAATAAATTCATCAAGAGCCCACAATCAATCATCGTTTATAGCCTTTCGGTCCACCGATCGGGCTATATATTAATGATAGCTATTATTGAGATTGTGCTGTGGCAATGATGAGCGGCGCATCATTTTAAAATTAAATTTAATACTTACAACGGACGGGTGCATGAATTTGCCGGAAATGATTAATATTATTAACGACCTGAACAATCAACCGCGAATGCGATCATATGCACGCAGAGCGTATTTTCGAATCGAATCGTGCTGGCTAGAAACAAAAACTGAACAATTTCATGTATGCGCTATTTAACAAAATTTCCTCTTTGATATTTTTACAATATGTTGTTCGATCGCTGTTGCTTACCTAAGTTTTCATACCAAATAGTTTCGTTCGAGAATGTAATAATAACATTTGGTTGATAAATTTTACATGCTAAAGTTTCTATTAACTATTGCACAAATATTTGTTTTTACTACGTATATAACTATAAGAAATATTAAATTAAGTTTTAATTATATAATTATAATTGTTATGTACGGGTTTCTCACTAAATAAATCCTGGTAAATTGCATAATACCCGTGTTTGTAATAATATGCAGTCGTAAAATAGCAAAAATTAAAACACTTATCACAACGCAAACATATGATATTGTGCGTTGGTAGTAATGCCTTTAAACTCAACTCTTGATAACAAATAGCCATCATAGTTATTGGACTACACATTGTTCGCATTATTTCTAAAGATTTACTCTGGTTTAAGCTCAGGACAAGCAAGTTGTGATTTTAATACATTTGATAAGCTACATTTGCAACATAGGTTTTAAAACATTTTTTTATTTGCATGTCGTTGTGACGTTATTAACATGTGACATTCATAACATGCTCAAACATAGTTCAAAATTTAATTTGTCATGAAAATACCGCGTTTGTTGCAAGTGTAACCTTAATAAATAAAGTTTAAAAAATTAAGTGCTATAATATGTGAGTTATAACAGAAACTTACAATTGAACACTTTAATGGAGTTGAAGGTACAATGAAACTATATTTTCGTGTTTTAGTTATAACAGCCAGCACGCTTCCCTTTCATTTGCCTATCGGGTAATATTATTCCAAGGAGTTCCAAGGAAGTCACATGGAGCTAGAGTGATTGTCTAATTCCACTCGCAAATTTACCACAAATGAGTAATACTTACAATAGTGTTCTGATACCCCAAGCCATATTTCTCATTGGGTCGTCCTGGATCTTCTTCGGCCGCCATTTTCGTTGGCGTGGTGTTTGAACTCTCTCCCGAGATAAACAAGTTCAGTGCAGCACTAGATTATTTTGCACCGGGCTTTTAAACCGCACCGCTTCGCACATTTACACGAAAATCTCTTATTTCACATCGACGTGAATGGAGTTGTTTAAGAAATCCATCAAATTCATAATGCACCAGTTCATCGGGTAATAATAATATCATCAAATTGTGTTTAATTCCGCGGCGTGCTGGCAATCGGATCACGCTGTAACACACACGCGAGAACACTTTTAAACATTAGTAATAGATTTTTTTTTATTATCTGACTGGCTGAATGCTAATCAATGCATACAGTCATCACGAACTCGAGCATTAATTTATTGAGAAGCACGTTATTTTATGCAAATATCTTTTCAGATCGTGCTGGCAAAGCGCAGATTTTTGGGTGAACCCAATCGTGAGTATACGTTGCAATCAGGTGCTAATTGCAGTGATTATCGCACTTCAACTAAGTGACTCACACCTTTGTTGGATGTGACACTGACAACTCTCGATTTCAAACTTGTTATCTCTCATTTCTCATAATCAGACGTCATCGTTTATGTAATCTTGAAATCTCACAATTGTTGAAATCTAGTTTATGAACTAAATTATAGCATTTTAACCTAAAGTTCTCTTTGCTCGTTAATTTGGTAGGTTTTCATTATAAGGTATTGCAATAAATTAAAATAATTAAATTTAATTATACATAATTCCAAATATCAGCAAAAATAGCAAAACAAATATATTCCTAACCTTGATTGAAGCACCAATGAATTATTTATTTGCTTGTGCTCTATATTAATTTATCGTAAAGTTTATCATTCAATAAATAGCTAGATTGAGAAATATAAAAAAGATGGAATTATAAACAACTTCCCGAATTGAAAAAAAAACGCTTCGTCCTCCAATACACAGAAAATCGTGTAATAAATTGCACATGTGTTGAGATCAAGCAGGCATAAATTTATAATCTTTAAGACAACGGTTTCGACGAAATCTGCGGCTCGCTCGACCTTGACGTAAACTTTTTCGTCTAATTTTTCACCTTCTTACGTCTCATGTCATTTGATATGCGACGAATCATCCGTGTAGTTTTAACTACGAATGAAAGTAAAACATACATGTTTTTACTCCCATTTGTAGAGTTAAGCGTATAAAAATGTGTTTAGATAAGAGAAATGAAAAATACCGAATAAGAGTGATGACTACAGGGGGAATCCGGAATCACATATTCCGCCAGGAATAATTTGAAATAATTAGAGCACATTGCGCATCGCCGTCGCGCCTGGATCTATATCTGAGCGTTGTTTTTCGGCGGAGGGCAGACGCGCTTTGGCCAACCGCCAGCCCGACTATGCGACACAATTCGCGCGGTTTTTAATTTTAAATACGTACAAAACCGTACCCACGGGCGCGTTATTTTACCGCCCACAGGTGACGCGAATCTAAACAATGCAAGAATAAATAAAGCCGGTTAAATCACTCTTAGCGAGCGTCCATTGAATGAATTTTCAGTTAGTATATTAAATTTCACTCAAATAACTAAAACAATCGCAAATATAGTAAATACCTTGTAACTTCCAAAACTTTAAAACAATCTTATTTATTTACTACTACCTATAAAAAAAAATTAAAAAATATGTATTGTTAAAATTTAGTAACTTACATAACTTTTGTTGAACTTTTGCGAAATATTTTATCCAAATAGAACTATGCGAAAATAATTATTTTCACAATGTTATTTTACAAAACTATAGAATTATTAAGAAATCATTAAAGTTGATTCAACTTTAGCACAACCCCAAATTTAAGCACAATTTAAATGTTGTCATTTGTACGTGAATTATTGATATGCTCAATTAAACAACGTTTTTTAGGTGAGCGCAACAATTAGTAAAGCGCGCTCGACAACCGAGCGTGTCGCGAGCCGTCAGTCTCCATACTGAGGCGATGAAAACATTCCGAATTACGCGCATTACAACCGATTATAACTAGCCGGTAGCCGGTTAGCTAATAGCATACACCTCGGCGACGCGTTTGCATGCGACCAACGGGCAACCACACCGATATATCAATGTCTCACAGGCAACCAGCAAATGCGATATGCTGTTTGTTTGCAAGTTACTTTTTTATACTTTGCTCGGCTCTGATTTGCAACATGTTTTTGGCAACCCAACGAACAGTCTGAATTTTTGTTGTATTATAAGTTAATATTTAGACTATCGAAGATACTGCACGTCTTTACATTTATTCAATATGTTTAAATAGACTATCGTCTGCTTCTGCCGATATATTCGGCTTCCATCGTTGACAATGAAACTGTTGGTTGCTTCCTTGATTTCCTACATATTGCATTGGCTTATGTTAACATACTGCCCGAAGGGGAGAAATAGTAAGTATTCTAATGCAGTTGTTTCTATACCTTAATATATGCATATGGCTCATTGATAGAAAATAGAGTTCAATTCAATCGCCATTTATTATAAATTGGAACGAATCATCTGCGATCAGTTTAGATTTTGAAGAATGAAAGTTAATGAAAGGTGGAACGCAAAGCATCTAAAACAATAAAAATACAAATATAATAAAACATATCTGCATCGTATTGGCTAATAAAACGTTGAGCGGTTCTAAGAACTCAAAATGAATGTGTAATTCTTTATTTTGATATTTGGAACCAAACGGTACCTGCGTAAACTTCTAAGTTATACTAATGACTGCTATCAATTTATATGATACTAAAGAGATCAATTCAAAGTTCACTCAAAATCAAGGATAAGTATATCTTATGTAGTATCAGTACAACGTAGCAATGTATTTGCTTTGAATAGAATCGTTCTTCAAATGCCATAAAAACTAGAATC
>WSZQ02078812.1:0-11912 GCA_019419845.2 Weissflogia rhopalogaster
ACACATGGGGATGGGAAGACGAACGCATCTACATTTTCTCGAAAGCAAAGACTTATCTAAACATTTCTACGATGCCATCGAACTCCTAACTTTTTGTCCGAATATTGAATACATAAAAACAGACATCTATTTCAAACAAAAATTACGCAAAAACAACAACTACCTTTAGCTCGGCTGTAAAAACTCTAAGCACACGAATATGATAAACATTCAATCAAAATTCACACGGTAATTAAAATATCAAACCATTCGTATCACAAATATTACAATAAATATGAAAAATAATCACGAACACAACAGCTAATATTAATCAGGTTAGTTTTATTATAATTCCAGCATTACTTTTTTACATGGTTATACAAACATACATCATATAATATTAATATCCAATGTAGATTATTATATTATGAATATAAAGTTCATTATAATATTTGCATAACATGCAGGTTTTACATAAATTATTAAGTTCGTTTTTTTTTTGTTGTTGGCAAATATGTTTTAATATTTGAATTAAGTGGTAAGATTTCTATAACAGGAAAATATCAAATTGTATCTTCTACAATTTAGAAAAGGCAAGCACTGACGAAATATGGATATTTATTGACATCAATACTTCGATTTTGGGCCAGCAACCTACCCAAAGGAAATTAATATGCTCAAAGTTACCCAGAAACGAATGGCAGGGCACTGACCTATGCTCGAGGAGCGTCAATGCGGGTGAAAGATGAATAAGATATTGGAATAAGAAATTAATTACAAAGAACAATGAAAGATCCGTTTTCTGTATTTTCAATTTGTTTAAATTGTTAAAAGCTTTTTTTTTTAATGTCTCATAATTGTTCGCAAGAAATATGCGAAAGTACTTATTCTTGCTATTCCGGATAATGTGTACATTATTGATATTACATGTGCTTCGCAATAAAACACGTAAGAAAAGAATCGATTATTTTAGTGCAGGGAAGGCTCCGGAGTTGACTCCTCAGATTTGCATGAATATTGGTATACGTGTAGAAAACAACTGAGTTATCTCGTAAATGCATTAAAACTGTAAAATAATCTGTAAAACAACGGGTAGACCAATCAAAATACTTCGGTTAACAAAACATTTCTTTCCCAATTTAACATGGTAATTCCACTCTGTATGCATAAATATTCAAAAGCAACGAATTAACAAAGAAAAGTCGAGCCAAACCAGTCTTAAAAACCTGACAACTTGATAGTTTTATTGTCTGTGCATTGACAGCACAGAACTCCAACAACTGAATAATGTATAATTTAATTCTATTTATACGATGACAAGAAAACTAGCACTTTTCTAATCAGGATTGAATCAATAATTAACAATATTGCTATTTCTATATTTAAAAATCGATTCACTATTCGATGCTAGTAAAACATGGTTTAAATAAAGGTGCACGACGTTCTCGAAGATCGGAGTCTTTTACTATATATGAATTGTTGCTCCGTGAAACACTTAGCAACACGACGAAGAATTGGGGTCTTTAACTTAACGTTGAAGTTAATTTTCGAATTACAAACTCTACTAACGCATTTGCTAGCATTGACATATCGAAGAAGAACATGTAATCATTTAGCGCACAATTAATGTTTGATATGTCAATGCTAGCTAGTCTGGGGTCGTTCAAATAAGACTGTATGATAGTAGTTGTGTGAATGAGTTAGGAAACATCATTCTAAGTACCTTCTCTCAAATATGTTTCAGCAAGACTTTCGTCTAGGTGGTTTATATTAAGACTGATTTTATTAAACTAAAAAACTCTAAAAAGAAACTTAAACATCTTACTGCATACTTAATATGTCGAAATGCGAAACGTAAGAAGTAGAAATAATGTATTTATTGTAAAACTCGTTGTAATTCGTCGGCATATATACCACAAATGTCTAACGGAACATGATTAAAACTTGACAAAAAACTGTTATTCGTTTGTGAAAAACAATACCCACAAAATAAGTTCATTACTGTGAACGTATTACTAACAGTGATACCATACTGTTTGTTTCATTGTATTACTAACTAAGGCAGAATAAATGCATGCATACAATTAAAACGTGCTACAATTGCACATTGCAATTGAATTCAAATCAAATGTGTCACTTCTTAATCAGCAAATTGATTGCTCAACTATAATGTTGTAGTAGTTCACTCTAATTAAATTTATCGCAGTCAAATTAATAAAATTAGATCCGCATGCAATGCAAAATGCATTATCCTAATCTAGAAGTAGATGAACTTCATCAAGTTTCATAATTTCGAAGCCAGTTTAAGTGTGTTCACACTGCGAGTAATACCAACCTCCGCCTAAACATCTAAAGCGACAAATTAGACACTTCCTGAATTATTATATTACATACCGTGCATAGTTACAAGCTGCAACATTTTTTGCTAATTTTACGTTTTAAGAATGAACGTTACTACTTCTCGTCAACTTGACGTTACTACTTCTAGGTTTACGTAATTTCCTTTCTTTTGCGTAATTGCAGTACTATTAACATTTCCACGAACGCCTGTTCTTCAAGATTTATTTGCAAAGAATCGGTCGTGAAATAAACGGCGCACAACACGAATATGCCTCACTGTGGTTGCGAGCCCACTTGCAGCGAGTTAAGTTAATTCGTTCGGCCCCAATTTTCATGAAAATTGATTGCTCGGGGATTCGCATGCCCGCGCTGCCTCCGCCACCGCCACAAGCCGTGTCTCACAGACGGTGGTATAACCACCTACTCCCACATTGCAGTACAGAAATAAGTGTTGTGTGTGTGTGTGTGCATAGAGCAGCAATTTCGAATATAAATGATTCGTTAAAATAGGGTAGGTTGTTTTGTTGGCATGTCATTTCAGGTATTATTCATTCATTCGTCGTAAAAAGTGAGTAATATTATTTTACATATGTCTATAAATTGTATAAATTGATATTTAAGATGTTGTATTATATTTTACATTTGTTTTATGGTTTTGACCGATGGTGGTTGGTAAAACATATGTAATTTAAGAATTTTGGTGGCAGGTTTAATGAAAAACATAAATATGAAATTGTGCTTTTACAATTCTTTATTTTATGTTTTATTTGAAGACAGCTTGCGTCTATCTCACAATCAGGGGTTGGTAACGTTCTGAAAGTGAAGTTCAAAATCAACCCTAATCTGAGAAATATAGGAAACGATGTTTAGGTCACAGTATCAAATGAGACGTAATGGCCCTTGGCTTTCAGAACTAAAGTCACTTGCATTTTTAAATGGGTCACTTGATGACCCGCGGGTCATGCATGGCCGACCTCTTATCTATCCTATTCTCTATATATTTTGGCTAAACAAGACAACAAAACAATCTGAATGGAAATTTATGTTTTTCTTTGTAGGCATTGAAAATAAAAAAGATTTTATGAAAAGTTATGCAACAATACTTATGTTCGCGCCTCTGATAGTACACTATTTTTAATTTATGAATTGTTTATACTTAAATAAAACTATCAAGGGGAATGCACGAGTAATTTTTGAGCTATTTGACTACAAAATTAAGTTTGGTCATAAATTGAAGAAAAAAGGCAAACGGCTCAAATGCGCGGAAAATCCCACTATCAGAAATTGTGCGTAAAATACAAATATTAAAAAAACTCTAAAAGCATTTAATGCATGAAAAAAATTAGATCATGGCAAAAGTCAACAAAAACCTTACCCTGCTGAATATTGTTTTCTCTACTAGCAAACCACCCCTAAAGTTATCCACAAAATATGATGTAATGATGCAGAGAAATCTGCACAGTCTAGATAAATATTTGCCCTAACTTCAGGGCGGCTCGCGCCAAACCCAAAACGGCCATGATTGTTTGAAGAAAATTAGGCGAATGCTCGACTTTGTTTGAGCGACTGGAATGGAATTACCCTCCGCCACATGTGAAATCATTCATTTGTTTGCTACGAAAACAAACACCCCACGATCGTAAGCAGGAACGTACTTGCGCATATTAAAGTCATTCATCTAGTCAAACTCTTACTAGTTTATACTTGTAAGAAAGCGGAAAAACAGTTTTTGGACTATGTTTTGCTCATTTTCTCATCTTGACTTGAAGTTGGTTTGTTAATTAACCTTTGTGAGGTACTTTTAATTTAATGAATGGCAAATTTCTGTGCATATATTCGCCGGAGGGGTATCGCGCTTTATTGGCTCGCCGTCTGATCAAGTAGGGGTTGAATGGTGATGGGCGTGCGACGGGAATATGCCAGCACCGACAGAGAGAGTTGTTCCTTAATTGCAAGCTCACAAGGGTAACAAAAGCGCCACTTTCGCTCGTATTCAATAAAACTTTTCTCATCTCTTGTTGCGACATTGGGTAAGCCAATAAATTTCGTTTTTTTTATGTTGACAGAAGCGCGCTAGACGCACTGAATTATGAAGGTGCAGACATGTAGGATAATATTTTACGTAACAGGAACAGAGAGCAAATGTTAGAAACTTTAAAACAGGTTAAACTGGGAAAAAAAAATAATTCTACTTTATAATCAGCAATTTCCCGGAAGATTTTGTTCACGACCTTAGATTATGATAGTAGTTTTCATTAGTTGGTAAATTATAACAAATTTTCTTGCAAATAAAAAAAAGTGAAAATAAAAGAACTGGATGGATCATTACTTCCTTCCTGGGCGCTTGTTGGGGTTTCCTGTTCTTTATCTTCTTACTTGAACGTGCAAAATTAGCAATAGGGAGCATCGTACCCTACAGTTCCTTTCTTAAACTACTCAACAATATGAGTAGTCATAAAACTAAAGTTTTTGTTGTCATTAATATTAACAAATTCAAGTATGTCCTCACAGTTACTTACTATCAACACAATAAACTTGTCATACCGTGTCGCAATTTGCTCATAATTAGTATTTCATAACCAAGCATTTTAATGCTCAAAACAGAAAACGATAACTTATCAAAACTTATAAAATATGCACTGACGTCATACTTGATCTAGTTGACAAACATTGCTATAGACCATAACAATAGATTACTGAGGCTCGTATTGTAATAAAAAATAATAACCAAACAAATCTAAAAATAGTCGTAAACATTATATAAGTGAGTAATTGATTAAAATCGATCACAAGCGGCACGTGCAACGATAAAAAAGATTCCTTAAATATCGTCGCGACAGGCGATCGAACGTGTGCATAGCGAATTGTGTCCCAGCGCCAAATCGAAAGCGCTTCAAATATTTATTCGCCCGATAGCGATCAAATTCAATCAAACAATGCCAATCATGCCAATTTAAATTCGATGTTTTCTAATTAACGATTGAATGTTTCACGTTGACTGCTCTATCCTTGTAGTGTGCGTAAAAGTCGCAATCATAAACTCGACGCTCTTTTTCCATTGCCAACGCAGAAAACAAAAAAAGCCCCTTCGGGTGTTTTCCGGGTTGTTACGTCCCGCGTCACAACACAGCATGAACGATTTTCCGGCCAGCGCGATTTTGCTTGCGCTGGATGCGGCATGCAAATGCGACTGGTTTCGTCGAATGCATACTTATCGCCTCTGAGGGCCGGAGAGTGTTGGTGTGTTAGTCACCGAATGCAGTGCGCATCTTTTCGCTTCTCGGCCGAGATTCGCACCGCTGCCGGCTGACCCAATTCCCCCACAATGGAGAGAGAACACGACGCAAATCGGCATTGTGCGCGCCATGAATCAGCTTTTCTGCGCGCACAAAAGTTGTGCGGTTGTGAAAAAGACTGGGAAAACACAGGGAGCTAATATCTTTGCAATGTTTCCTTCCGGATGCTTTTTTTTTGGGTGCCTCTAAGGAATATTTAAGCATCAATGTAAATATACGAGATGCTAAGTAGCTGGTGTTGGGTATACAAAATTGAAATTCATGTAACGCGACGGGAATTACGATGTCGAGGTATGCAGAGAGACAAGCCGGACACCCTGCGGTAATCTGGGAGATGCGTCTCAAGAAGCGTTTCGGAGAGCATGCTTTCATGCTTTTACTCTGCAGTTTGGTCGAAATTCTCAACTTTAAGCATAGTGCGAGGGGGACCTTAATAAGATTTCATTTGAATAAGGATATGGTGTCAAATATTTAATCTAATCAACACTATAATTACAGTGAAACCTGCCGCATTCGAAACATTTAGTATACGAAATGTTGTCCACAAAAGAACATGTTCTCGCTACGTTGCTGTACTTGACATATGATAGATAAATTGAGTTGTATTTCGCGGAAACTGTTTTAAGTGGTGTGAAATATTTGCGTGCAACAGATTTTTGTATTAGAAAATCATGGGCGTCCCCAAATAAGGCTGGAACCATGAATTTTTGACCAGATTTTTTTCAAAAAGCGCATTGATAAAAATACATTTTTTGCCGTTTTGCCCCTTTGCTGGTATATGTATTATATTGATTTGTATTATGCGAAAATCTGTTAGTAATGAAAAGTTATTAAATAATATATAATTGTGAAGGTTCCGCATATGGCAGGTTTTACTATAATTATAAGTATGTTGCAACATAAGTTGAGAGTCACTGTTCAAACCAAATAATAACTTGCGATCTTTTCACAAAATTGTATATTGAAGGTAATAATTTTTAATATTGCGGCTAAGGTAAGATGTATTTAGTTATTAAACAATATATAAAATCAAACCAAGACATGTATCTTAAATATGATTGAGGATTTCATTCCTACCATAAGATTTCACAAGGACTAGAAAACTGCAATTTCTCATCATTACCCTCAAGAATACAGTGCTGTCATTGCTAAAATGAATTTACTACCATTTCCCATGGATCCCTTCGAATTCTTTAAGCAACTTTGTTGAATGTCCCTGAAGTATTTGAACTTATGCGTCCAATTTCTGTCGGTATGCACAAAAACCTAAACAAATTCACTTCGCAGAAGTCTTCCTTCACATGATAATCAAACATTAAGCGTTCCCAAACAAACCTATAAAAAGACGACGCCAGTAATGAGGGCAGTACGAATTAAAACTCTAATCCCAACAACACTGTCCTTTCCAGTCGTTGTCGCCGTCGTGTAGGGCGATTGCGATGATTAATTAATTCGAACCCCCATCGGTTATGTGCCGGCTGTATTAAGGAACGCCGGCACCAAGTAAGAATTTAATCCGTCTCTGGCGTCGTCAAGCCTGAGACAATGATGTTCGGCACGGGAGCAACGACGAAAAACACAATCATCTATGCTGTGCGCATACATGCAGCAGATTCGCTGGTTTTCGTGTGTCTGTGGCGGACAATTACATGCAGACATGCGGTTCATCAGCGTGCACTCATTAGGAAAAGAACATCAAATTCTAATAAATTAAAATATTATATGAAAATGTCTTAAACCTAGAAAGTTATTTGTTTTGTGATAAAAAAAGTTCTTAGAAATCACTATATATTTGTAAACTTTACAAAACTATAACTTTATTTTGTATTATATACAAAGTGATTTAATAATATCAATTTTTTAATAGCCAATTTCTCATAATTCGATCACATAAAACTCCTTCGAGTCTTGAAACTTTCCAAATTAAAATTTCATTAATCCGTTTGTCACACCGTCTTACTTTATCAAATCACAATGTAGTAATCTGAAACAGTAAGCTTATGACTATTCTAAACATTTAGATTGCTGCTAAATAATGCAGAAAATGGAAACATCAATAATGAATTAGCACAAAGTGAGTACAGGTACCTTCTGCGTGTTTCCGTATTGGCGCTCATTTCGGCAATACTGAAATGAATTCACAATGCTGCAATTAATACACAAATGTCGGCTTAACTCTACTGGAGGTTGAGCCCGAAGGATGCGTTTTTTTTCGCGCGTTCTATTTTTGGCAATGATACATACATTTCGTCGCTTTCGACGCGAGCACAAAAAACTCCCTTCATTGCTGGGCGGCGAAGCGGAAATATCGCTCACAAAAATATGCAGGGCGGTTGCGTTTGCGTGCTGCGGTAATGATATCGCTTTTAATCGGATTCGCATATTTCCGCGACGTTTGGCAATGATTTGCCTGATTCTTTTTTCGATTTCCGGCTTGTGGGCAACGCGTTTTCGATATTCAATGTAGGTGGGAAATTGCACAAATGTGTATTTTTTTTCCCGAATATTCTCATTGTCAATGTGAACCGAAAAAAAAGGTTGACCTCTTATATAATTTTTACATACGTCTTATATACCTCTTTCGGTAAGCTGTCGGCCTGTTTCGTAATCATCGAATATGTCCATCGGATTGGTGGTCTCTCAAAGGGGCGTTATTTTGCTGAATTTCATAACATGTGGTCCCCGATTCGGATATTTCTTAACAACTTAAGGAACCACCTTTGCCAAATCAGAAATACTTGTACGATTTTTTATAAAAATTACTATAACTCAAAACCCTATGAATTTTTGATGATAATTTACTGCGTAATTCATAAGCGTTGACATTGTTTCACATTAAAAATCGATAGTTGCGATAAAAATGGATGCCATGTTTATATCCCCTCGTTTAAGTTGTTCAACTGCATACACTCTAGCGTCCTTAATTTTGATCGAAAACGAAAAACTTTTTGCAAAGTTTATAAAATATGCTTGAATATAACGTCGAGTATTTAAGGAAAAAAATTAAATTATATGTTTTTACATAGTTTCAAATTAACACTACATTTTCGGATACAAAGTTGACTTAAAAATACGAAAAAATATGTAAATATAGATTTTTTCAAAAAAACAATTGACGCCAAATTCTAGAGAACTTAATTTTCTATAAAATGAGTATGAAAATATGTATGAAATTAAAGTCAATTAATATTTCAGTCTTGAATCTAATATCAACCCAAAACAAATTACACCCATAAATCTACAACTTTCCCTCTTTCTCCTTCCAATTTTCACCTCAATCTACATTCGAACAACGACGCTCGGTGCAATTCCTGCAATTATTGATTACAAAATGTGTGCCGCATGCTCGAGAGACAACATTTTCTTACGAAACTCCTCCGTTTCAAAATAAAAACAAACTAAGCACGAGTGCAGTACATATACGCGAATGAAAATGAATGAATTGACAGTACAATGAACGCGAACGACCCTAACAAAACGATGGGAAAACTTCCAACCCACAAACACTAATGCGTTTTACACATGACGCGTCTTCATTCAGCCAAGAAAAGATTAGTAAACAAAGTTTTTGCCTTACTGGCGGGTTCCGGCTTTAATGCGTTCAGCAAAGAATTTGGTATTAATAGAACATCGCAGACACACAATATCATCGCGTTGTCATGACGATCGCCGTCATTTCATGTCATAAATAATGTCGGAGAATAAAAGGGCCTATAACTCGGCGTCGTATAATATTCGATAGCATTTTTATATTTAATATAAATTTGATTAAAAATGAAATATATTTATTTTCAGACTATATTATGAATTCTGCATATTATCAGTAGCATTTCAACAGCAATTTAAAACTTCGCGACATCCTTATAAATTATATTAGTCTATATTTTTTTCCTTTTTTAGTCTAATCTTGAATTAATATTTAATAAATAATAATAATAAAACATTTTAATGTGATTTTATCCCTTGATTAAAGATATACAAACAGAAAAATACGGAAAAAAAACAAATAATATTCTTAGCTGAAGTAATAATCATCTGATTTTAGAGCTTATTGTTGACAGAGCTACAAGGAATCCTGCTAATCACATACGGAATCTGTAATATATGAAAGCCTGTCTAGAATGTTAAATTTTCCAAGTCTATTATGTGACTAATTTAATGTAAAGTGCCCTGGATTTAACGGAACCCGTCTGACGAGGAAACGGAATGAAATATTTTGACGCCATGAGGGATGTTCTGTAGATCAAACAAAAAATAGTTGACTAATACCAGAATTGACCCACGTCTGTAAAGCAACCTTTAAAATTGAATTTTAGTATGTAACAATTCCCTTTATATCCTTTTATCAGTCAATCAAACTGTCTCAAATGTGTTTATCAGGTCCAGGCTGTTTGAAATTTTCCATAAAAATGAATTAATTTCGAACAATATATTGCGAAGAATTAGACCATTCAAAATTCTTCGATCCTACTATATCAGGGATGAGCAATCTGCGACCAGCGAAGATATTTGCGCGACAAGGGAGGACCCCCATGGGTGTATAGGTTAAATGTAGATTGTGTGTACCCCGGAAACATTTTTTAACATGTTATTGGCGCCTGATAAAAAATGTTTTGTGATCAAACGCGTTGTATTGTTTTACTTTGGAAATCTATATTTTAAACGTATTTTGTAATAAAGTACAACTTCCATCATTCCATAAAAATGCAAAAGGAAATAAACATTTTTGGAATTGGCCATCTTTGACAAGAGATGACAACTCTCCTCAGCTACCGGCCGGCCCTCAGATATTCAACCGCCTCCCAGCACTACACAACTAAATATATAATATATCCGCTGTGCGCAGCAAAACGACAGCCACAATCCCCCTGTGAGGCCGACAGCCGCCTCTCGTCTCAGCGAAATTTCCGCCCGACATTCACAAGACAAAACTTCCACCCTATCCTACCGGCCCCCGACCCGACTACACAGCGCGCATTGGGGGCGCAATGGCTTTAGTCATACACAATCGCAAGGTGCGAGGAGAACGAGTTCAACACACCCAAACTTTTCGGAATCGATAAAAACTAAAACGCACGTAAATAAAATCGGCGCACGCTGCGATCCAAAGAACCGAAAAAAACGCGTGCAATCAGCCTGTCCGGTGAATGCATCACGAAAACAAATCGTATTTCTGCGTTGCGAATCTATGCAATACACACTCGCGCCTGCCTTTGTTGTGCGCGCGCGGCGCGACGCGCAATTTGTACGGGGGGAGGCGAAGAAATAAACAAAACGCTTCGCCCTCGCCCTGCCGCGCACCGGCAGGCAGGCCGACAAGAGGACATGAATGAATGAAAACATTGCCGCTACTCGTCGGCGATGCTCTCCGCGAATGGCGAAGAGTTTTGTCTACGTTTTGCAGGCAAGCACACTCACCTCATCTCTTCAGCTGTGGCAGCAACACAACACACATACACCGATGTTGAGGGCTGTATTTCTCTCTTCTTTCGGAGGTGTGGTGCCGGCAGGCGCTCACCGGCGACACATAGCTGGGCACCGGACACGACACGGATCACCGGCTACGCAACGGGCGCGCGCTCCACTGGCGATTAATTCACGCTTCGCGAGTAATTTGCGATTTTCGGCGGAGCTAACTGGGACTGGCTGGCTGGCCCTACTGCACGAGTGCGGATGACGGCAGCGCCATGTTGTGCTTCGGCAATGACCAGCCCGAAAGTCGCGAGCAGAGCAGAGAGGCGTGAATTCTGCGATGCTAGCGACACGCGGCTGAAGCAAATTGGAAATTCGCAACTTTATACTATTCGAAATACCTGAAAACTATGCTATTATCAATTGATAAACTATAATAAATAAGCACATTCATTATCTACAAAGAGATATGAGTATTTCTCAGAATCATACTTATTTGTTTCAAAGTTTTTATTATGAACAGTCTTGTTACTTTGGGTTAGACAACCAACTATACACCAAAACTTTAAAACTACAATAAAAACTGTCGTATACGGAATCGAACAGAAAGGTAATGTTAATAGACTTGTACTATGCGGAACCTGTCTACCTGTATAACGGATTATTTTATATAGATATATAATGGGAGACCCCGGGTGTAGGGGGCCCGATGTTTAATTTTATTTTGTGGCGATTTTATCGTCACGTGTACTGATTTTTTATTTTGCTTTTTATTGAGTTTCATAAAAATTTGACGAAATAATTGCATAATTTGTAAGCAGATGCAGTGCCCTCCGCCCCCGTTGAAGTATTGCATCTACTTGTAATTTGGTCAAACCTGTCAAC
>WSZQ02078823.1:0-18323 GCA_019419845.2 Weissflogia rhopalogaster
AGAGTAGGTAGGATCGGTTGAAAGATTACATAGACGCAAAAAAGATATGAGACTAAAGCTAACCAGAAAACAGGGGCATTTCAAAATAAATTAGTCGCGGTGAGGGAATTGATTGCCCGGACTTTATTTTTTGCTTGCAATTATACATCAAATTGTAAAACAGTCTAGTAAATAGCTGATATTATGAGGGTAGAAATATAATCTTGTTCCCACTCGGTTGATGACATCTGTTACGTTAATTGTAAGGCACCTTAGCGAGGGATAAATTAAATCGAAAGTGCGGGATCTATGTAACAATTAACTCAATTTCTTAAATTTATGCCATACCAAGATATAACGACCCATAGCCAGTCAAATATTTAGACAAATATACTAATCAGACAAACATAAATGAATACATTAGCCATACTCATTTATACACCATATTAATACAAGAAAAGATACAATATAAGAAGATCTACAAATTACAATTACATTGCCCATTATCCACCACCTTATGTGCGCAATGACGCTCCTCATAACATCATCTGCATAAACACAATGAGAAGCAAATAAAATGATTCAAAGGAGTTTAATTTATATCATGAAAAATGATGTAAGTATTGATTCAAATCAATTTTATAACTTCAATTAAGAGGACCTATCAACAAGAATGGTTCCGCCAAATTCAAAAATGGTTTTTTAATAATTTATACTGAACAGAATATAATAAGACTCAACTTCCATTATTAATAATGTATTAATAATGTCTAAGTAATGACTGGACAAACTGTCACAAGAGAATATGGTAAATTTCATACTGAATCAATAGGTCTCACGATCAAGGGGTATATGCGTAAAATGGAATTTTTATGACATTTTTCTAAATCTTTGATTAATTACTAAGAATATAATGGAAAATTTGTTACAATTTTTAATGAAAAATTTGAATCAGAATCGATTGGTATATTATTTATGTTCATAGTAAGAAGGCAAATAGAACTAAAACATAAGTGTTAAATATTACCATTATAAAATCTTATACCTTGCACATATATTTATTCATAGAATCTTTAGGACAAGTCACGTTACTAACAACATTATGAATCTCAACTTCAACGATATATAACACTCTTTTTTATCTATTAATGGTGTTCTTACAAAGGCAAACATGAATAAAACTGAAATCTTTAAGAGAAGTCATTCCATGCAATTTTCCAATCAATTAGACAAAGTAAATAAAGAAGTGTAGAATTGATTGGCGAGAAACTAAAACTATAAGAAATTGCAATGAAGGTCAAGGAATTGATTTAAATGTAATTGTAATAAATAATGACGCCTCATTTTCGCCTGAAGTCAATATATTCAGTGCTCAAGGGGCTTGACTCATACAATGAGAATGCTTTACTTCGATTCGGGTGTGTATTACGATGATTTCACACAATGCGCTTCAGTATCAACAAGTTCACTGACTTACAGAATCTTTGAAATCCACGATTCAGCCTTCAATGGTGAAAAATCGATGGGCACTTACCTGAAAATCAAGGAAGCAATACATTAGACATATTTCTTTTTAAAGAAACTTCATAAAATACATGGTAATAACCTTGACAAATCGACGGAATTAAATCAATTTTAAGAGTTTATACGAGATCATCTTGAGTTCATTACCAATGAACCGCCTCCTATTATTTCGAAAATACAAGAGACCACTATAATTGGGGCCCATGCTGTGTCCCATCAAGCCTAAATTATCCCATTGTCCGTCAAAAAATCACCGTAAAACTTTAACCGCCCCCTCTTGAAATAAAAACAGCCAAATTGTGCAAACACTGCTTGTGAGTGAGCTCTGAACACACGCGCACATACACACCGCAGCGGTGAATAAATAAAAAAGACAAATGAATGACCCCACGAATTTACAGCTATGCACACAAGCATGTCCACATATCCACATATTTGACTGAATAACAGGCCATTACGCCTAAACGATGATTACCCAAAAAAAGCGTGGCGAAAAAATGCGTTGCCAAGAGCCATTGTTGATTAAAATATGCACAACAGAGACTATTTATAGCATGAACAAGCAATAATTGCTGGTATTCGAACGTGCAACCATTTCAAATTGCCAAAAACGGGATACTGCGTAATTGGCACATGCAGCCGCGGATTTCATTAACGCCTTGATTTTCCAGAAATTATCTTCTGCATATTTAATTTCACGCGTTACCTATGCGGGAGAGCCTCACGCAGAATAGAGCACCCGTCGAAAATCGAGCGCGCACGCAGTCGAGTCAACAACGTCATATTTGCATATTTGCAGAAATGATTATATCCGATAATAAACCATAATGCGTTGTGCAAATTTGCGAGTGCGCTCGTGCAATATTGAAACGGCATAATGTCGTGGATCCTCCCATCAACATATCATCGAGTTTCGGATGCCCACTCGACGACCGTGAAGAGGTGCCGAGTGATAATCGCTTCGCATTTCGCTTTGCACTCGTTGGCCAGCTGGACCATTTCATTAAATTTCGGACGTGCGCTTACAAAGTTTGAAGAGATGGTCGACAGCATCATCCTGTCGCTGCCGACCATGTGTCTACTTTAAAAATGTTAAAAGTTTACTTATGCTAATTTTTAATAACAAAATTACCATCTATTTTTCTACTACACATTTTTGGGTGGGCTCGACTGACAAATTTTATGAACATCACTCGTTAAGTGTTATTCGATAAAATAAAGTGGTTTATGTTATTACGAAACGTATCGAAACGAAATGAAATCAAGTGCAAATCTAATAAAATGGCACTTTCATCGTTGAAAATATTTATTCTCATGATACACTTAGTTTTGTTTCAAAAGTTCAGGTTTAGAATTTAGCTTTTCCCTGTCCTTCCTCAAATAGTTTGATGCGAGAAAATATCAACTTATACAAACATCAACCGTAAAATTGTAATCATGACAAGAAAATAAAGTAGTTTATATTAATACGAAATTTATCATACCAACATAATATAAAAAAAAACGAGTGTAAATGCTATAACTGTCCACTGCCCATTTTGTTCAAGTGCCACTTCATCACCGAAGACGATCAATTGATAACGTTTTTGACAGAAACATGTGGTCATCGGCACACACTCCGAAAAACCAACCGAGCAAAAAACAGTTGCGCTACCATTCACTCGACTCGCATTCAATTGCGAAACCTTACCGACGCGTGCTTACTCACAGAATAAGAAGAAAAAACAACCGGCAGGTGCGTAAATACTTACTTAATTTGTTACATGCTTAATTAACATATAAAAAAATCCATGTACGTCGCGTCTGATACGCATTGCGCGTACATGCACGTACAAGCACGCATCGTTCGGTGCATTATTAACGGTCCGCGCATTTATTTTTCGTGAAACTTACTTGAATTGGAGAGTAATACGTGTGTTGAATAAAATTAGTTAATGATCGGGCGGTAATTGCGCATCCTTTACGTGGAGGATGGCATGAATAGCGGGGTCTTTCGTCGCGGGTTTGTTGTACTTGACTGTTCGTTTTTAGTAGTTTTTTTCACAATTCTCTAACAATAACCACGATTTCAAGTGCGGTAGGCAAAAATTACAGCTAGGTACACATGATACGAATAGTCGCGTGTTGGGATAAAAGATACAATAAAATCAACGAAGATTCCCACGAATCTCCGAGACACCAGCTTATATATCCGTGCATGTATGAGGCAGCTCGGAAAACATTTATTGTAGTTTCATTTGTACATTGTAATCGGTATTAGCGTCGTCTGTAACTAGCGTCTTTTCAACCGCGTGCAACGAACGAGCAAAGTAAATATTGCGTAATGCAATTAACATTAAATTTCGAGCGAAACACACGAAAAACGATCGCAATCCAGTCTTACTTAGTGTAGCATAACATGGCTTGGTATGAGGAAGCTCAAATTACGTTTTCAATTGTATTCGTCGAGCTAGCGTTGAAATTTTGGACGATTTAAATTTTTCGGCTCTACGAACAAGACTTGTAAATAGCAACAGAGTTAAATATTCTTCTCGGTATACTTCTGGGTCGGTGCTTGATTTTATAGCCTGCTAGTTGCCTTTAGTTTTCGGGGCTTTGTTCTATTTATCTAATTTAAATCACTGCATATTTTAAGTTCCAAGTGTTTCCAGTTTTTCGGCGCGTTACATGCGGGTTGTTATTATATGCAGTCGAAAGAACCACCGTTAAGAATATGTGCAGATGGAAAGATGCGCACGGATATGTAAATTAATCGAGGATATAAAGACTCTCGTGGTCAAGAATTTAAATTTGTGTAAATATTTATACAAAGTATGTCTATTTTTTCACGAAAGTGTGCTCATCGCTTATTCGAAGAAATGTGAAAAATTGCAATAATGTTTTCCTTGTTTCTAGTTGTGGATAGATTTAATCTAAGTTTGAGGAGGATAAAGTCATTTAACAAAAGTTTTGTTGTTGATATATAGTCATAAATAACATTATTAAAAGTGTTCACTTATTTCGAGTGAAACTGCATTCACCAATCAACAAACGAAATATTTAAAATTGATAAAGTAAACATTTTAATTATGAAAAACAGAAGAAATGTGTTTTAAATGTGATTTAAATGTTTCAGTATCACTTTCAAAATATAATTGAACTAACGTCGCATCCGTTATTTTCACACATTTGCTAACATTTGGCAAAATCGTTAATTCAAACCAACAACGTACTAAGCAACAATAAGTAACCCAGAATACAACCGAAAGCAAACACAAAAGATCCACAAAAGTACACGTACGATCTATTGTGCCAAATACCAAAGTTGTGCCAGAATCGCCACCGCATGAAGATACGAACACATACGCACAACAAACGGTTAGCCGGACCGCAAAAAGCGCACAATAACGAAATTAAACAATATTATCATTACCCCGGAAATTTGTATACATGGATCATAATTCACAGTAACCGCAAACAAAACACGCATGTAACGACAAATGAATGTGTATTAAGATCATAATTTTGCGCAGGGTTGCAATGTGTTGGAATTAATTGGATTTTGTTTATGTTTCAGGGTGTGCATAAATGTTTCGAGCCCTAACCCTAAGTACGTACAAGAAGGAATGTTGCAATGTCGTCTTGTCGAGAAATGTGAGTGACCCTATCAGATGCGAAACATCGCCGTAGCAATATTTATGTGCCCCGCGTCGGTATTTAGCTCGCCATGGCCATGTTCGGCGGACATACAACCCGGTGATGTGTAGATGGATATCAGCGGTCGTATCGACGACATCATCGACATCATCGGTCCTGGGTGGAGCCGCCTTGTCTTGCCGCGATGCTGAAATAACACCGTCGCCAATCGACACTTCGGCGGGAGTGCGGTTTCTAAGGTCCTTTCGCTGTGCAGCAATGTAGCGTCAACGCTGTACATAAAGTTACACAAATAAGGCATGCGAGAGTGTTACCAAATAATACACTTGGCGCGCACTGTGAAGCGTTGAAAAACGCGCGGAAACGTGGCGCAAACAAATAGAACGTAATGCATTCTGCAATTGCATTGTAACGACTTGTTACCGAGTGTATAAATTCCGCGATGCTTGTCGGGGAAATACAGTCAAACGCACAAGTGCAATAACTCGCAAGTGGCTGCAAACATTTAAGAGGAATGACAAACGAGAATTGATCTAACGTTTGCTACTTCCCAGATGAGAAACAATTCCTCATGTAGAAAATATGATCCAGTTATTCCCAGAAAATCGTAACTTTGATAATCAGTTTTTTAATTAAAAACTTAGATATTGTGGTAATGAGAAGTTTATTTAGTTGGTCATTCTGTTGAATTCTGATCTATTTGATCCATCTTCATTTTGTCCCATTCTGTACAGTCTATTCCACTACTATGTTCATCTATCCTGGCTCCCTCAGTTCGCTCTTATTCTTATATTCCTGCATCCTGCACTCTTTTTCTGAGTACTAATTCATTATTAAAAATCAGTAGAATGATGGATTTTTATACGTAGTATTCTGCTCATTCGGGTTTTATTTACCGAGCATCGACATACTAAAGTTGTTTGCGCTCACGCGTCTTAACGAAATTAATACCCCGCGAGTTGTAAGCCCTCGGGGCCTTGTTTAGAGGCTTTACTGACTTAACCCGCACAATAAGTCCGACAAGCCGACAATACTGGACAACACACAAATAACACAACACGAGATATGTAGAGAGAATGGTGTAAAGAATGCGACTTACTTGTTGGGTGGGTAAAAAGTGATTTTATTTTAAGTAATCTTAATACACGAAGTGCACAACATGCGAGCTTTGATAGAGAGTGGTAGCCACCCTGGCGCATGCGCAGCTTAAGCAGCGCTGCTAACATAAAATATGGGTGGAGAGAAACCGTTAGGTACCATTTTGGTTACCAAAAACAAGTTTAATAAATTTGAATTAAAATTAATCCGCTATGTAAAAAAATCATACCAAGGTATTCAACATAGGACATTGATGGATAAATGATGATTACAGAAGATCCCATAAAAGCATATCGGATAAAACGTATTCAATAGAAATTTGCAACAAATGAAAGCGTTGAAAAGTCGTTGGCATCCAAACAAACCCCGCATATTTGAGTAAAAACCAGCCTCTTAAGCAATCAATCCCCGGGTGTTTGCGTTGGTTGTCGTGTCAATTACAAACACGCAAACAAATGTCAACACTTGATGCTTTTGCCCATCGCGTATTTGAAACAAACCGGCGCGCCATTCGTTTGCCGGAAAAAGCGTTTGGCAAAAGTGCACGAAGCGACAGAAGCGTCTCTATCGCGTTCTGCCGCGCTGCAAACGACGACAAATGCCCGATGTCATGCCTCCTCGCCTGCCACGGCGCGCTACACTTTGGGCAGGGCATTTGCATGAAACACTTCCTACTTAACTCCTTCTGTTGCTGGGCTCGTGTCCCGCGCGAACCTCCTCTGTTTCTGCCGGCAATCGCACAGGCGCATTTTTCATCCGCGCTGCAAAACAACGCGGAATTTCCTTCGGTGAGCGATTAGCGCAGCCGTTTAGCCGCGCCAGGCTGGCTGGATGGAGCACAATGCAGCACGGTGCACCGTGCTGCACTGTGGCGTCGTAGAAAACGGCAAACAATCATACATCATCGACAATTATATCTGCTGGCGCATTGCCGCATTGCCGATGCGCGTGCATTTGGTAGAGCTTCGTCGTGGCGAGTTATCGAAGTTATGCATTATCGCTATTATCGATGGGGCAGCCAGCGAGTTTCGCGCACATTGGGCATGCAAGCCGCGAGAATTTTGAAATATCGCCGAGTACACCGCCGCACTCGTCATGATCCTTGTTCAATGATTGCTCATATCAATAACCATTACATTACATGTTTTGTTTAGTTCCTGTCAAGTCCGAACTAATTCCATCGGTTTAATTTTACTCCATTCTTATCACTTATAGCATTTACAGTATCTTTCTGATAATTTTCAGACCATTCTGCTCCATTTTGACCAATCTTCCTGAAACGTTCTGTTCCTTTCTTAATAAAACTTCCTCAATCACCGTAATCTGCTTTCGTCTTCTGATTCAGACCCACCCTGGTCCCTTTTGACTACTTTCTTGGCCATACCAAATTCAACTCAACACGCAGTTGTGTCCTGCGCTGGCCATTTTTTCTTCGAGTTAGTCCATTTTACTTTGACCAGTCCCATTCCACTTTAAAACATTCTACTCTATTCTTATCCGTATATTCTCATGCTGATATGTTCTACTTTAACTGGTGTGTTCTATTTTAATTTATTTTTACATAATAACCGCTTACAGCTTGACCAATTTTAACCTGCTCTGGTCCTATCTCCCTTCACTGCTCTGTTACATCATTCAACTCAATTCAGTTTCGTTTCATTACTAGTCCATCCTTTATTACTTTTCCTCAAAACAATCACAAAATGGAAGTCGATCTGCCTGACTGCCTCCACCGGCGAAATGCGGCTGAGATCCTAAAAGCAGATTCTACAGCCTTCGATTAGTCAAACTAATTCGAAACAACGTACGCGGAAATGCAATTTGTTTTCGATGAAGAAGAAATATGTCCCCCGTGCAACCAGCATCGTTTGTAACTAACTACGCCGGGCACATGCATAAATTGCATTACCACTGCCAATTTCACCTTGTAAACCTTTGACAGGTCAGTCAGGTGCGGACTACTCGTCAAATCAGCTTCAACATGCGAGGCAATAAAATAACTTTTACAATCGACCGATGTAAAATTGATAAACTAACACATATATTCTCACTAAGTTGTGTAGATTGTTGTAGTACTCTTGGGACAGTCAGTTACAGTGGCAATTACTGGTCGTCGCATAAAGAAGAGTACGTTAACCTGAATCTGACACTGAGACCCCCAACGTTGAAAAAGTTGATAGAATCTGGTTCAGAGAACTAAAAGATAATTTGAATATACTACATTCAAAACAATACTTTATTGGATATTATTAAAATTGATGACACATTCATGATGAAGAGAAAAGAAGGAAACATAAGGGCAAGTATTATAGAAAACATATTGGAACTGAAATAATCATGGTAATAATTAAATATAATACACATAGGGGCCCTTCTCAGGTCTTTGGTTCTACTCCAGCTATTAGCACCAAATTTGCTAAACTTGGATTCTTAAAAATTATACATTTCCCAGTATGACAGCTATTTGTAGATAATTTATTTATAGCTCTGGGAAATAGCTTTGTTACAATGCAACTGTCATTTTTTATCTCCATCATAATAGTATTTTCAAAGTCAAGTAGAGTGCGGAAATTTTAAAAGGAAAGCTTCTTAACGCTCATGTGCTAATGATTTATTTGCCGATGTAATTGCGAGATGGTCACGCGAATAATGCGCTCGAAGCTCAAAGCGAATGGACGAAAATTGATAATAATCTTATAATAATCGCCAACGACCAAAGTGCCGTCTTATCGGAGTGTTTACGCATTTTGCATAGGCGCTTTTATTGCAACCATATAAATGCCTCACATCTCGATGAGCGTTATCACCAACAGTCCGTGCATTAACTCAAGCAAATAATACAAGTAATATGAAAGCGTGCATAAATGCAGCCAAAGATCCTATTATGCAAAACCCAAACGTTATGATCTGTCTGTAATATGCGCGAAATAATTACCACCAAAATAATCGCTGCGCGCATCGTAAATTACCAAAGCCACATACAAAGCCAGGACATGGCGTGCTCATTTAATGGAAATGTTCTGGTCAGTGTGCCTTAGCTAAATGGCGAGTTTAAGCACTTCCTGAGTGCGTTAAGCATCGTGCCAGCAACAACTACACCAGCGCAAAGACGATGGCGGACAAACATCTCATTCGAATGCGTCGTGCGAGGCCCCATCACAAAGTCAGGGCTTGGGAAATAGATTCGCGCGCGAGCGGTTTGACAACCCCGTTAGGAATTGTAAATTTTGTCACACCTTTCACACACTCGCGACTCGGCTGTGCAATAACCGCAAGTGCGTATCGGACCAGCGCGATCGGCGAAAACGTTTTGCGGTTAATAGCGGACTAATGTACGATCCGGAAAAACTGCTTTTGCCCAAACCGCAATTCGCCAACGGAATCGGCAGGTATTGTCCGCAAACGTATGGCCGATTCGATTATCGCTGGACCTTTTCGCGAACTCCACGCGTGTATTTAGCACATTACACGCCTCGAAAGGAGACATGTGGCCTTATTTGGCGGCTGCACACTCTGGTGGTAGGCTGAAAATGCATGCAAATGTCTCGAGTTGTACGATATGCCATCTGTCTCCAAAGTTGTCAGTACTGAATTAAAGAATGGCAAATTGTGGTGTCGCAAAATCAATTTATATTATTTGGCAAACCGATTATTTTGCCAATATTCTATGCAATGTTAACCATAATGTGTTTGCAGTAATTTCCATAGTTACTATTTTCTGCAATTAAATAGAAACATCTGGGATTAAATATACCCAAAATAAACCTTTCTTTCTTTTCGATTATATCGATCATATTCGATTATATTTTATTTGATTATATCAAATAAAGCCTCAATTAGAAGAATTTAACGTTCACGAGGTTCAAAAAATTAAATCTACACTCAAAACTTTATGAACAGAATATATTTGCAAATTAAAACATACATCTGTGAAAACATAGGTACAATTTTATTATTTTCACATCTATATATTCTTAAAATTAATAACGTTGCATTGTTGCAAATTAGAAATAAAAAGTAATAAGATGCAAATAGTAGTATGAAGATACTGTTATAGCTGCACGCGTCTTCTGCGTCTGCAAAAGGCGTTATTGAAATTAATCGTACTACTCGGCCTGCGCACATCCCGCCGCCGTCGATCTGGGGAAGATTGCTCTCGGCTGATAGCGAGCATCTATCGCGAGATGTGCACGCATCAGCATCTTGCTCGACAAAGCGTCTCACACAATGTACACCACCACCATCGCCAACCAAATGCAGCGCAAGCACGTTTTCTATGATTCGCAATGATACACAGGTGATACACGCCGACGGACACACGCCAGGAATGCGATTGCCCCACGCTGCGCTCCGATACATCCAGAAAAATTCACCTGCAAGTAAAAGTTCGTGCAAAAAATCACTTTTACACGCGAGCGTAAAAACCGAAAGTGACCAACAACGACAGGCCATGTGCAAATAGACAGACACGATCCACGCGGCCCTTTCAAACCGGCTTTACGTTAAATTTCATTTAAATATAAATCGGCTGCCCTCCATTACCCCTCTTAATCCTGCTGCGCTCTTTCGCTCTCGGCGGCGGATTAACCGGAATTATGCCGTGCATTAACGACGAAATATTCAACCGAGTCGCGACATTTGCATGCGGTCATTTTTCGCGCAGATATATTTCATGTGCATTCACACCCGGAGTATGCTAATGTCCCGTGCGACCGCCGATTAGCTAATTTACCAGTGGCGACTTTTTGCCCCGCGACACATATCACTAGGCCCCTTTGCTCTCATCGCTGTAATCCTTTACCGATCGTTTTTTAATCGCCGCTAAACGCTTATGCAACTTTTATTTACACATCCTTTTAATTATGTGTGTATGTTGGACGCGCGGTAATGAGATCACGGGTTTGGCAAGATCGTATCGAGATGACATGCGTACACATATTTGCATGCTAATTGTCGAGAACCGACCGATAAGAAGTTAGCAGCGAGCCTTCCAGCTGCGAGATCAAATTGCCCCATTTAAAATAACAGCACTGGAGCTTTTAATATATTATAGATTGTATTATTTCATCAGATCCGTAGCCTTCGTTTTGTAATATCGGATACTGAACGTATGTAATGATCAATTAAATTTGATATCTCTGGAAATTAACACGCAGGACTATAAAAATCCTTACACCTTTTGATCTATCAATCGTATCCAAAAAGTATTTAACCAAAAAAATCACAACAAATTCAACAAATACGCCGATGTAAATATCATTCAGATTGATCATACTGGACGCAAGTTATTGGCATTTCTGAACTTCCGGCGTGGAGTTCAGTGGCGCCTATCTTCGGTTCTAACCCTACCTTGGTCGAGTGTGGCCTTGGAATTTTCGCGGTTCGGAACACTAATCGTTCGTTGATATTGTGCCTTAAAACATTTATCGATGTCATCAAACGACAAATTTATACGAAATTACTCATATACTATGAGTCATCGTAAATGAATACTGAAAATACTATTTTCATCCCACGCTCTTATGATATTTTTAATTTATTTAAGTTATGCATACTAAGTTAGAGAAATTATCGCTGTTGTTGCTTTTTGAGTCATCATTTGTTATCAGTTTTACAAAGCAATTCGTTACTTAAAAAAATCAGTATAATCAGGATTCATTATAAATGTTATCATTGGTTTAGGGGTTTGTTTAACGCGATTTGTTTAGTGTGGTTTAGTGCGCAAATCAAAGGTTTACTGTATCAAGTATATTGCTATTTTATTTTAATTACCAAATCATCTCCCAAAGAATTCCTCACGAAGTACGGACATGTTTAATCTGTATTTCACCAAGAAGTCCTTGTTTCAAGACTACTTATTTGTTTGAATTTTAATTACCACCTACTAAGCTAAACCAGGTTCAAGAGCGGTTAATAATATTAATTAACATCAACACGCTGAAATATTCGCTTCATCTTGAAGCCAAAAAAGCCGACAATCTGTAAACTTAACTCTCCACGCTCGAAATATTTTACGTTAATTGTTTGTGCAAATAAGCGATTAGATTCCTCTCGTTAGGTACCACTATCACGCACATCAAACCGTACACATAAATATGCAATTTAACGCCAAAAAACATTAGTAAATCCCAAATATAATTAGTTTTTAATGTTTTTAATACCTCATAATGCCATACCTACCTATATATGCGAAGTTTTCCCACAATCCACCAAAATATCGCACTCAGTCTGCCTTCAATTAAAATTAAATATATAACGTGATGAATTGACGAAAAGAGCTCGCGGTAATTTAGTGCTAGAAAAACGATGTGAAATTAAGCTCTTAACAAATTGCATGTGCCTACCTAGCGATTAATGTAAAAAAAGCTGCCATGATCGGTGTGTGCTAGCTACCCAAAAAACGTGAGCGACGTATAAAGAATGCAAACACTCTTCAGTATTGATAAACTCAATCAATCACGCGCGTTTGCTGGCGCATGGCAGAGAGGTTTTCGAAGTTGCAAACTTAAATTTGTTTACATGTCACACGATTTGCACCACCGCAAATGGAAACTTTTGGCTGGACACGAGATGGCGTAGAAAAACATACAAATCGTAGGAAAAACCTCCGAAAACGATAGAGCATACGCGAAAACTTGAAATCAACTTTAGGCTGAGTTCTTTTAATCGGTCAATGTCTATCAAAATACATTTCCAATACAAAAAAGTAAATAAGATGCAATAAAATGTAATATTGGCATTGGCTTTAATAGAATATAGTACAGCAAATGCGCGTCAGCGATCGCCGTCTGCGACTGAAGATAAAATTCATAAATATGTGCTGCGCACGAACCTGTCTGGGTCTTTATTTTGCTAAGATACGAAAAATAAAGACTTTCTCCACGCGGCTGCATGTTGACTTGGTTGTGATAAAAATAATATTTTTTATATCAACTTATATTCATATGTTTTCCTGAGAAATTAGAATTAACATGGAAGTATAATTAAAGAATTTGCATTGAATTTATGATTCTAATGATTTGAAATTCATCTACGAAATATGTTTGCAATAATAGCAAAAAATAATTATTTTCCACATCGAATTCCGACATTAATATGGACAATAAAATCGCGCAATAAAAATTCCTTCCTAAACAATATTGTGGCATTCGCATTCAGTTTGCAGTCATCGCGCGCAATTTGTCATGCGCCTCGGTAGGATCAGGCCTTATAAGTATTTGAGTATTTTGAGGATAAGCCATACTTAGCTGTAGAAAGCGGTTTATTTGGCTATTTATAGATACCAAGCAAAATATGATCGTGTGGCCAAAGAAATTTAACAATTTTATGCTATAGGATTTTTATATCCTCCTAGGTTCACATCAGTGTAACACTTTTTTACAATGTGGGCGAGTTTGAAAGCAGTTCGCACATGGGAAGAAGGAATTCATTGAAATTTTTATGCACTGTTAGGCGTTATTGTCTGCAATGATGACATAAAAAAGTTTCTCGCACAAAGCGTATTGCAAGGCAAGGCAATGAATGAAATAATAGCATAGCAGAAGCCGCAATGATGTATCTCCTGCATGTATTGTTTAATCTTCCAAACCTGCGCATTAGCAAACAACACAACAGCGCACACATGCTCCAGTGAAACCACTTCGGAAGCGTATGTTTTTACCTCGCACGTTGTATACGCCCGGTTATCATACAATCGTGCAAGTGATGCAATAAAATTTGCGCCGCACACGTCTGTGTGAGCAGTTTTCCGTCAGCTTTCGTCGACCGTTTTCCCACCACGAAATCACCAACACATCGCCGCCTAATGCTGATGCCAGCCAGACGGATGTATGCATAGGTTAATCATTTGCACATACCGTGCGCATTGTGCGCGCCAAGTTCAAGTGCGCAGCTCAACCAGCGAGGTTTATACGTGCACCTTTTAATTCCACAGCCGTATATTAACTTGTAATTTCAATTTACCATCGGCGGCACGGCGCGATAAGCCACACATTACCAGCCCGTCGTGAGCGGCGCAATTTTCGTAGCGTGTTTAATTCATTATTACGTAATTAAACGAAATGCACTCCGATTACGTACACAATGCGGATTACACTCGAGCGCCAAACTCGCTAGCACCCCGGATTGTGATCTTGATGGACGTTTTGTAAGCGAGATTTTATGAAATTTTAATTTAATTTTCATTCGTAACTCTTTTTCTTCATCACCATCGGAGTAACAAGCAGGTAATATATTACAAACCTCACTGGATGCCGACTAATACACGTAAAATTCATAAATATTTTTGCAAATTATACGCGATGTTGTTGACCCTATTATTTGCGGAAATAAAACGTTCTTGAAGCACGGAATTTTGTTTTTTCGCACTTTAAACTTATTTGTAGAACGTCTATAAAACATTGGAGCTATAAACTTAATAAAATAATGTAGATATTAGACGTTTTCTGACACCTGAACGTTGATTATAAATTGTTCTAATAATTTAATTAAATCATAAAATATTTATAAAAACGTTCTAAATGATTTAAATAAAGTTGCAGCAATAAAAGGAGAATGAGTCATGCCATTTAACGTTTTACAACCTGGGCTTATTATTCACAAATAAGGCAATAAAATTTGATAAAAATTATTTTCACTGATTTATATTACAATGTAACTTAGTAAAAATGCTATAAATCAGTAAAATATAGGTCAATTCATCCTGATTACAATTAATTTCCAAAATTTATAACTTAAAATAGTTTCTTTTCAATATATAGAAAAAAAATCAAAACAACTCTATTGTTGAACACATTTCTAATACCCAAAAATTTACTAATAAGAAAACAGAGCGTAAAATAAGCGAATATTATTAGTTACTCCAAGGATTATTGCTGTTTTCTTTTCGTATTCGATGCAGCATCAATAAAAGTCGAATTTTGTCGTCAATTTAAGGTTTCGGAAGGTACTCAAGCGTGTCGGCCAATAAAAAGCCCACTTTAAAGTAGCAAGAATGCGATAAAAACACGCGATGAGTGATACATTCGGTTCTTTTTCTCACAACTAGAATTCTACTGTAATTGTTGCAATTAACAGAATAATTTCCACACAAATCGGAAATAAAAATTAACGATCTCACACTAAAAATCACAGTTTCACTCAAGAAAATGCTCATTAAATAGCAAACATCAAGACTGACGATCTCGACTGCAACAGTTTTAGTGGAATTTAATTAGCGCGCACATTACCGGCGGGACGGACGGGCTCGTCATTAAAGTTTAATTAATTTGAAAAATCTCGCGATAAAGTTACACGCAATATGCATATAAAAATTAAAGAAATTTTATAGCCAGCCACGCATAATATCGTTGAACTATATATACCATGTTTAACAACAAAGTTGCACGAAGTTGTACGCAAACTTTCAACGTCAGATATTCGAGAATAGTTATTTGCGTTTTAATATAATTGCAATAATTATTAGCGGATGTGTTTATACCCAAAACTGTCCATGTGTCAAAAGTCATGTCAAACTGTTGCGCGCGCACGAAACTTTGCTGCCAGTTTCGGTATTAGTTTTAATAAGACACTTTAACGCAAGTTTCAGAATTTCCGTTTGCGACTTGGTGCCTGAGATTCGCACTATTCGCATGCAAAGTTGGCGCCAAGTTGGCACAAAAGCCGTGCAACAACAGCAGCTCGCATTAAACTTTCCACCGTCTGCAGGAAGCTTCCCAAATTCGTGATGCCGCCCTTTCCAACTTGCGAAAATTTCCAAATACTGAATTAAATTAGTCATATAGATTTATTCGCTTGCAGGTATTCGCTGCGAGTGCTGTTAAAACTGTAAAATTCACGATTTTCTCTACAAATTCAGAAGCCAATTAAATAAAGATCGCTTCATTAGTCGACCTTCTGCTGAATGGTAATTTTTAATCAGCCTTAAAGCCTAATAACAGACATTCTCCAAACACAATCAGCGAGCAGGTTGCCCGAATTGAAGATAGGATAACAGATTGATCGTAAATTCATTCGTCGATTGTATGTGGGACGATTACAGTTATGCGAAGAGCATAACTGCCTACACACGCACACCTGTATTTATTAACCGATCATTGAGCACGCATTATGCTATTCGAAACAATAAAGCGTTCACCAAATTATGTACAATACAACACCCAAGACGAGTCGTAAACACACCAAAAACGAGTGAGAAAAACGTAAACATCCATTAAAGTCTTGAATTTCGGGACCACCGGCATTAAACTCATCTGCACCAATTAAGGTACAAGTTCATTAACTCGCCGCATGCATGTGAAACGTAATTTCTACGTTTTTCGGTAGCGATGACTCAATTTCCTTACATCATACTTAAGTTCACGTCTTATGAGGTCAAATCATCTTGCCTCGTGGTGAAAATCTGAGCATATGAAAGCTGCGAACGCACGATGATTGACGTCCCCCCCACCCCGAAAACGCATGGAATGCCGATTGCAGTGCAGGAAAATGGCGCAACTTATTGTCAGTTGGATATCAAGTAGCTGGCAGCGGTGTGTCCAATCGGCGCACATCAACGCCGAGCGACGAAAACGGATGAAATTTGTCCAACGGACGTGCAATGATCGTCTACAATCCATCCACGACACTGCATTAGCATCAAATGCGTTGATTAGCCCAAGCGTGTGTCGGCCGCGTGTAAACAAATTTCGTTTTCCTGCCTTCTGCACTGCCTGCACGGTAGGCGCGATGTGTGTTGTTATTGCGTGTGTCCAATCTTTTATTGACCGGTGATGTGCCTTTCTTCGCCGGCTGTTGGATGCCGCAATCGCACAAACTGCTTTTTATTCCCGGTAGAATAAGATCACTTCGAACATAGAGCCGCCCAACTTGTCAACGTTTACATCACACGATGAAATCGGGCGATGAAAAACGTTTATTTCGTCATTTATCACACGGCTAGTATGAAAATAAGGTGTGTTTTGTTCGTCCCTAAATTATAATATTAAAATCGTCAGTACTGTTATATTTTGAAAGTTGTAATACTTTTAAAATCATCATTAACTGACTTTTTCTGAAGTCACTTTTTTACTCCTTTGCAGAAAGCAAAAAATTATATTAAAAATTATTAATAGGACTAGGAATGCCTTCCTTCTATTGTACGGAACATAAAGATTGTGAGAATGTTAGGGATTTCCCGTTCAGGATTTCCTGGAAAAACTGTTGCGTTTCCGTCAAGGTTAGCCTATATAGTATGCAGTCCGGTTTTTATTATTATTAATTCTGGTGAGGTCGCTTTTGCCAATATTGGTTAGGTGATACCGGACCTCGGAATGACGTGTCAGTAGGCTAAGAAGTAGCCTTATATCGCACTTTTTCAGCTTTATAATTTTTTGGGCTGACAACAATGCACCCGAAATCTCCGAAGATAGTAATACCACGAGGTATTACTATCCGGAAAGAATAGCTCTTCAGGCTTTGATTTGATAACGAGAAAACTACTCCGCGAAGTTACATCGAGCGTCCATTCACATATTATCAAACTTATGAACTTGTGCATGAAATCCAAAATCTTTCCGACAATTTGGAAAAAAAGGAATCTTAATCGCAATTCCTAAAAAGAGTGAAGATACTTCCAATCCAGCATCATATAGACCCATCATACTGTTAACTGTACTGGGCAAAATATTCGAAACAATCATGAAAAAAAGCATTTGGTCTATTGTCAGCCACAAACTTCCTGCTTTCCAGTTTGGATTTAAGCCTCTCAATTCCACTATCCACCCCCTATTTATCCTTACTCATAACAAACAGATATCGCATCTACAAAACAGATACACTACAGCCCTGTTCCTAGACATCAACAAAACTTTTGATTCCGTATGGTATATGGGAATTCTCTATAAGATGTCCTTGTTAGATATACCCAGCTATCTATTCCAACTTACTAATTCACCCCTTTACTTCATCTCAAGGGGTCCCCCAGGGTTTCCCCCTTTCTCCATTGTTGTATACCATTTTCTGTTTCGACATCCCCAATCTCCATTATCCTCCACATATATCCTACAGTACGCAGATGACACAGCCATTATATCACACAGCAATTCCTT
>WSZQ02078834.1:8682-39043 GCA_019419845.2 Weissflogia rhopalogaster
TTAACTTAAACATTTTTAGACTGATTTGAAAGAAATAGGGAAAGCGGTGTTAGCTGAGCAAATAGCGAAGAAGATGGTGAATAATGTGGTGTTGCAAATACAGAAAACGAAGAATATTTCAGCGCCGAAAGCCAATGAAGACTCTCAGGCTGCTCCTAGAATGCTGAAGTTGAATTTGAGTGATGGTCATGCTCATTGCCAAGCAGTTGAAATCGACAATATCGGCGGGTTAAACCTGCATAAAACAGCGCCTGGCACGAAGTTGCTGCTGAGGAACGCTCCAGTTTTGAATGGGTTTGTTTTTCTTAAACCTGAGATGGCTATCGTGTTGGGTGGAAAAGTTGCACAATTGTACGAAAAGTGGGAGTTGAATAAGAATATGTCGAATATGAAAAGAGGTACATCAGATGCAGATGGACCACCGGCTTGGGTGAATTTCGGAAGGAAAATCGCGGGGTCAGAGACGAAAGACTTCAAATCTTTGGAGGATAAAACCACCAAAGAGGATGGTAAACCTACTGAGTTTGAAGTACAACGGAATGTTGCAATTGCTGAGGCTACAACTGGGGCTGTCAAGAAGGTTTTCGGCGGTGGTATGAAGCCTTTAATGAACGAAAAGTTCGATTCGTATGGCAATAAACGAGAGCCGAGAGAGTTTAAAGAACGCGAGGTTCGAGAACCGCGTGAAAATCGCGATCGAAACGCGAAATCGGAGCGGAGGAATAAACGTGAACCTAAAGGTGGTAAGGATGATGTGGTTCAAGCGAAACCATCGGAAAAAGTTTCGTTATTCGACTTTCTTGAAGATAAACTGCCTGAAGCGCCTTTGGTTGTTCAACCTGTAATTCAATCAGCATCACAATACCAAAAACCTCACAATAATTACAATCAACGACAAAACACCAATAAACCGGAGCGTTTCGATCGATTTGACAAAGTTGAGAGATTTGATAAAGGTGAGAGATTTGATAAAACTGAAAGGTTTGATAAAAGTGAAAGATTTGATAAAGCCGAAAGATTTGAAAAGAACAATAGAAATGCAACTAGACACGATAGAACTGATAAATTTTACAATAAATCAGATTATAACAATCCGAAACCGAATCACTACCAAAATGATTATAAATCGGACTATAAGAACGATTATAGTAGGTCTTCCGGGAATTATCCATGCGACAGGGAGCAGAATCGTCGAGGGAATCAACCACCGCGTCTTCAGAACAAACCCGTTCAACAACAAGCACAACATTACACTCAATCATCGAATCAGCAATTTCACCAGTTTCCACAGGTGCAAACATTCAATCCAAATACACAAGAAATTACTCAAAATGCCGCGAATGTTGACGATCTTGCCAATAAGTTGGATCGTCTCAATGTAAACGCGTCGTTTGCTAAGAATGCTTTTAAACAGCATTTGAACTTGCCGAATCAAAGTGGTAATACTCAAAAGAGCAATAACGAGCATGTGTTCACGCCGGATCTCCTCACATCAGGTTGGAAGTGGAATATTGGTGATTTATGTATGGCGAAATACTGGGAAGATAACAAGTATTATAATGCGACAATTACGGGACTCACGGCGAAGACTTGCGTGGTAAGATTTAATGAATATGGGAATATGGAGGAGGTTCTGTTGGAGGATTGTCTGCCGATTTCTGGTGATGATTCTGAGAGCAATGCCCGAAAAGGTGGACGTGTATCCAATGGTAAGAATTAACTTTTATTAATGGGGAATTTCATTCACTTGATAAAAAAATACATGAAATAGTTTCAATTTAAGGGATTTGCGCAGTTGTGACTCAATCGTGTACACAAAATCGGAAAAAACGACGTTGGAAACTTTGTAAATTTTGATTAAGACTAATTCCAAAAAGTCTGTTTTTTATCTAGTAAAATGATGTTCCTCAATTTCATTACATTTGGGTGGCATTTAATATTTGATTGTTAATTTTAGGTAATGAATATCGCGGTAATCGCAATTTCGTGAATCGTAATCGTCGCCACTGAGTGTTGAGGCTAATTCAGTACGGAACATTACACAAAATTGAAATAAACCTAGCAAATAATGTTGTATTTGATAAGTTTTTCAACTTAACATTGTTTGTACTGAAAGTAAATAAATCAAATTACATACTAAAATATCATTTTTTGGTACATAATTGTCATAGGAAAAGCATACTGTGCAACTCGCATCGAAAGTACATTAATCACTCGTAAGACTTGCAATTTGTCGGACTCGCTTCTAGATTAATACGTGTTCATAACACAGTGCAGAAATGTTTTTGAAACTATTTCCATATTTACGATTTCATAAATATAAAACATACATCAGTATTGTTTTAAACATTCTCAATTCACAAGAGTAATACATAATATCGTTGATAACCTAAGAGTATATTGACATAATGAATTGCTCAATGTTCCAATTTAAATTTTACCTAGCATATGCTCATGCCGATGGATATATTTGCAGGCTCGCAAACCCAAATGGATAACTGTCACTAAATTAGTTGTTCCCAAACACACCCCAAGAAAACTTGGGGCTATAATTTTTCTAAAGCTAACAAAGTAATTTTTTAAATATTAAACTTGACTATAGGCAACCCAATCATCGTATTCAGTGAGTTTCACTTCTGGTTGACAACGAATTACTAATAATTTTAAAAATAACTATGATTATTAATTTTCTATAATAGAGAAGGAAACTATTCAGCAAAAAACGTACTTCTGATAAGATAATACTTATTATGCTCTGAGTTCGACAGGTTGCATTCACTGGTACGAGGAAAATGAGTAATCGTGTGACAGAAAAGTAAAATGTCCGATAAGTTGTGCGCGCCGTGCGTGATCGCAAATTAGGCGAAAAGTACATATTCAGAGAAAAGTAACCCGAGCAACGCGTTTAATTGCGCGTTTGGCCATCAACAGACATGGATGTACTCTCGCCCGTCTCGGACGAGGAGCGCGAGGATGGTGAGATAGTCGACGATGACTTAGAAGACATCTCCGACTATTCGATACCATCGTGTGGTAAGTCTGATTATAGTGATGGCATAATTCGAGCAATTTCTTTGAGCAGCATTAGCGGCAGTGAGGGTGGTGGCGGTGGCCTCGGTGAACGCGAGTACTGTGAACGCAAAGTGCTGCTGACGACGCTCGCCATTGGCCATCTAGACGGGCATGGCGTGCGCGCGACCACGAGGAAGCGCCGCTCGCGCGACTACCTCGCAGCGGCGGCCGATGATCCCGACGGGCGGTCGCAATCGGACACGAAGAAGAAGCAACGCTTACGCGATGTGCCCAAACACCAGCGGCCGAAGCAGCAACGACGCAAGTCGTTCAGCCGCTCGGCCAGCCTCTCCTCGTCGTCGGACTCCAGCAGCGGCGGTGGGCACGTGATCGACCGACGCACCTTGCGCCAGCTGAACAAGGCCGTGCGAATTGAAACGCGTAGCAGCTGCGAACCGGACGTGCAGCATCGCAGCCTTAAGGATCGCCTAAAGCGGATGATACAACCGGATGACTTTCACGATGAAGACATCGCCCAGAGGAGCCATTCCACGAATGCATTTGACGATACCTTCGATAAAGAACTCGAGGAACTTCGTTTGCAAGCTTTAAAATCTGCCATGTTGAAGAAGCACATGGAGAGGAAAAAACGTAAAGCTCTGGAAAATAATCAAAACTTCGAGTCTACCACTACGAATTTAGTAGAATCAAACATAGATAAGGAGAACAAAAACATTCCTAACTGCATAGGAAACAATGATAATGAGATAATTGCGAAATTAGAGAAATTGGATGAGGGCGAAGATATTGGAGTGGAAGATGATTTGGATATAATGAGAGCAATGTTACTTGCTTCAATGTCGAAGAAAATCACGTCCGAACAACCTTCACTTACACTTAATCCTATACAAAACAAAACTGCCTTGACCTTAAGCACTAGTTCCAGTCCTATACCTCCCGAATTTCAAGATAAGAAAAAAATGCACAAATCAAACTTCTCCCTGCCACTGGTTAAACCTTTAATAATCCGAGTAAATCATGATTCGGAAACCGATACAACAGATGATGAAAATGAAAGCCACCCACCACGAAAAACACCTTTAAAAATCGAATCTTCAATTGAAGAGTTTCTTCGCACTGAACGAGAAAAATTCGAGGCAAAACTCGTGGAAAACGACCGAAATTCCTCGAGAGAATCAACGGAAAACGCATTGGACAAATCCTTCCTTAAGCTATTACCTCAATCCCAACAACAAGAGTACAAACTGTTAAAGCAGAAGCTTCTACAAGCGAAAAAAGCATCAAAAACTACTGCGAAGAAAACCGAAGAGCAGATCTCAAAGGAAAACCAACCCGGAACGGACAAACAACGTCGTGATAAAAGGTTAGCGAAATCACCTGTTTTTTTTTGCACAATTCTCTTTTTGCTTTTCTTCATTCTGTCAATTTGTGTTTGTACAAACAAGCAAACAAAAACGTGTGTTTAGTATCGAAAACAATGATTGTAAAAATACCCTTGCCAAGCGCAGATCGCAGCCGAAAGGTAAGTACAAAGAGCTGGCGCCCCTCGTGCAGAAGATACGCGCGGAACTGGCGGTACAGCGGCGGCAGGAAACGCACGAGAAGCAGCTGATGGCCCAGCTGGAGGCGGTGCGCGGCGAGATCCAGGTCCATCGGCGGCGGCACGCCAACCTCGTCGGCCAACTGAGGAAGGCGCGCGGCATTATTGACCTACGGTGGGTGTTTTTTTTTATTTTAGCTTAATTTGGCGCATCGTTATTGGAAAGGAAATCTCTGCCAAACTAGGTGTAAACGTTCGACTTACTATATACTGTAGTCATATTTGCACACGTAATTATGCTTTTTTTATGATAGATTGAAATTTAATTTCGGTTTTGGTAGTGTTTTGTCTTTATATATTCAATCGATTTTCTCTCTGTGTTAGTGTCTATGAATGTGTGTGTGTGTGTTGTATGAAAGTATGTGTGTGTGTGGTGTTTGTGAAAGTGTGTGTGTAATGTTTGTGAAAGTGTGTGTGTAATGTTTGTGAAAGAGTGTGTAGGTGTGGGTGTCTGTAAATGTGTTGAAGGAAATGTGTGTGTGAGCAAACATATATGGCCGAGTAAATTTGTCCTGTGTAAATTTGTGTATAAATCTATGTGTGTGTGTGTGTAAACTTGGGTGAGAGCTAATGTGTGTGGCTGAGTACATTTATGCGTGTATGGGCGTGTGTAAATTTGTGTGCGCATGTGTGACTAAACTGGGATGTGAAATGTGTATGGATCAAAATATGAAGCAGAAGCGTTTTTTAAACATCAAACATTATTTCGTTGAAAACGGTGAACAAAATTGAATATCAAAGACAAATGTATCTTTCTTTAGTTTGGTGTGAGTTGTTTTCTTTTCAAGGAAACGGTGCGTAATTTTACGTTTATCCTGTAGTTGCTTAAGTGGGTATTTCAGATGGCAAACACTTGAAAAGGCTAAGATACAACAAGCCAAGAAGAGTCAAGAATCGACGACATCAGCCCAACTTGTTGCACAAGTACCAACGAAAAAGGCTGATTTACTTCTTAAAACTACAGCGATAATCAAACCACATGCCAAGCCAAATGTTCAAATACGTAGTGCCATAGTCGATTCTAAGAGTGCCATTGTACCAGTTGCGACAATACCACCACCCACAAGTCAACTGATAAAAGAGGTCGAAACGATACCAGTGAATAATGCTGATGCCAGCATCAACAAGGACGAAAATGGACAGGAAGTCGAGAAGCAAGCAGCAACCGAGATAACTGAGTCGTTAACATACGTATCACCGCTGGATAGAAGGTTTGTCTCGTTACTACAGTGATATCTCGGCTAATTTGTCAGTTTTGATTAATCCTTTGCAATTGTTTATTCATCTGTTTAAAGAGTCACACGTGGACAGTTCTTACAAAGCCTAGATGTTGCTGTATCTGTTATGTGATGATAGACACGTGGCGTCTTTCTGTTTGCAGGGCGACGAACGTCAGCAGCAATCCGCTGCAGATGCTCTGTCCGTACGAGCTGTTTGGCGTGTGCAAGGATGCGAGCTGCACGTTTAACCACTGTCCGTAACGTATACTCAAACAAAAACCAAACCAAAAACCACCATCTCAAAAATACATACAAAAACGTACAACCACGGTCTCCAGGAAATCTCCTTCAGAAATTCACTATGTAGTTTACGACTGATTGGGAACATAATATTTTATCACAATGTGAATATGTCATACTACAGTGGATTGTTTTCCAGATCTCTCTGTACCCGAAGAGCATCCATTGTTACAGAACAAAATATTGCAAAACAATCGGCAAACGCGCAAAGCTTATTCAGTTTTGTTGGACAGCAAGAGACGTAATCGTAATAAAGTGTGTACATTATTATTCTTAACAATGCGCGGCACGCAGGAATATTCGAGATATTCTTTCACCAAAGTGTTTTTATAACAGTATAATAATGTGTTATTACTTGGATTTTTTTACTATATTAAGAGTAACTTATGTGAAGAACTCCCTTTTTTGTAATATTCGAGTATATTTGTGGACCAGAGGAAGAGACATTTAATAAAAGTTATTTTGTAATAATGTATTGTGTACACTTGTTTTAATAAAACCTTGGTATTCTATAGTTATCTGTACAGTTACTACGACTTAAAATAAGATCGTTTAAGTGGAGTATATACACCTAACAGCGAGGAAAAGTATTTTGTGATTATTATTAAGAGAAACTAAATTATTAGAATACATCCTACACTCTGTCATTACCGATTTTGAAAATATCGTTTTTTTGACAAAATGGCGGACGTTTGATCTGTACCAAACGATTTTCAAAGAAAAAAATTGCTTTTATTGTACCCAAGAACCTGATAAACTACTGGCTATTTCAATTTCTCTCGGGGAGTACTTATACTGCATTGGAAAGAGAGCAACCCACGAATGTTTCTACTACGGAGAAACCGATACAGCTGAACACACCTTCTCGTGCAAGAGGTGGAAATCCAAGAAAGCTAGCAGCTGAAAAAGTGCTAAAGAAATTGTGGAGGATATATCGCTCATGATAGAACAAGAAATACATTGGAACGACGTGATTTCTTTTATAAAAGAAATATTAATTGAAAAAAGCAAGGAGGACCAATTATCCATAGAAACGATGGGTTACACAATCTAAAGCCACGCAAACTGACCATCTGATATGTCAAAACTGGTAGTTCCAGATAGGGGGAACATTAACATAGTATTTAGATTCATATGTTATGTATATACTATTTATTGTTCAATAATAATAAAAATTCAAGCAAACGTCAAAATCATGAGAGTTGAATTTAAAAGAATTTCAAAAATGCTATCCCTCCACTTGAAACACGAGTCATCAAGCGGTTAAGTTTTACTTGAGAAATCCAAATACTTAATACTCCAAAACAATAAAAATCAGAAGTAATACAAATCCATTCAAAATTTTATTAAACCTGAAAAACTGACTGAAAAATCACTTGATTCTCCAATAATTGAATTTTGCAATAACTCCAAATATACGTGCCACACATACTTATTTAAAGCGCATATGAGTATTTGTAATACTTGTGTTTGTGGCAATCATTAGGCAAGGTAGCAGGAAAAGTGCCGTTTTCCAATTGACTCTCCCATTTCTCTACCCACGCATTTGGGCATATACTTAGATAAATGTTCTTAAATTGATCGCATGGTGTATGTCTAATTAAAATTTAAAAATTAGACAAAATTTGAAATTGAACGCGCCAAACATTTTACCCTTTATCAAAGAGCTGAATACAACGATGATAGTCTCGAAACATCTGAAAACACCAATACGAGCAATTGGTGTTGGGAAACCGCGCATCCCTCGGCGCTGTCTTTGGAAAATCTTCAGCGCTGTAAGTTTTATCCTCTTCGTCCAAATGCTCCTTTTTTTGTAATTAAATAAGATAAATTTAAAATAAAACGAAAGGTGGAAAACTTACTGGTTTTTCATTCTTCTTTCCCATTTTTACAAGAATATGCTTATTCAAAAACCTTATGATAAAACGATTGAAAAATATTAAAAAAAAAACTAGTAAACAATTAAATTGGTAAACGTGCATTGCCGTTAGACAGCACCCGACCAAAGGGAATAATTTTGCGAGGATGGTGCCAAGTGTCAGCAGTATCCTGCTAACTAGATCACTTCGATTTGACTTTCCAGAAACACAGCTTGCGATCGTCTCCAAGGCAAACAATCGGCAGACGACAGTGCCATGTTACGTTTGTTGGCAGCTGCACGCCTACGTTTAGCCGCTGCTGGAGAGTGTGAATGTGGACGACTTTTAGTGAGCCTTCTAGAGGATTTACGGCAGCGACGAGTTCCCCCAGAGCACTGAAACGCAACGAACCGCCATGTTGTGTAAAAAGGAGCTTTTGTTTTGGACACGATGGTTTTGTAACGTCCCATAGATTCAGTTCGCCCATCTGCAGAGAGCCGAAGAGTTGTGGAGCTGAGGGTGCCCAATGCACGTCGTAGAGAGTTTTGCGTACATCGAAAGACATGAGCGCCTTTTGGGTGTTTATATTGTAGAAGCGAATGATGCCACACTTCTCGGCGACGAGGAGTTTCGAGATGTCTTCACGATGCCAACATGTTGCCATTCCTTTTAAGAGAGAATATTGTTGGGCGTATGTTTTTAAAAGAGGCGGCTTGCGACGTTGTGGAGTTATTTTTTTAATTTAGTTTAATTAATTTCTTTTATTTAAAATATTTTAGTTCAGACTTGCAAAACCAAGTTCACGGTCATAAAAGTTTCGAAGTTTTATAATATCCTAGCTTCAGTAGACTTGAAATAACAAAAGGCTAAACCATAAGGCAAGTGCCATTGTGTGCTTATTTATTAAAAGGGAATGGCATTCACTTATTTATAAAAACTGAATGGCCTTCACATATTTATACAAATTGAATGGCATTCAAATAGGACCCTAAGTGACCTGCGATGTTCATAATATATCAAAACTATATCAAATGAAACTCACCAGGTGACGATAAAATAAACGTAGCAACACACTCATGTTCATCAGGAATGGACCACACTCTACACGTGTTGTCATCACTCACCGAAGAAATATAAGTATTTTCTGGATCGTAGGCGATAGCATTCACATAGTTACGATGACCAAACAAATCCTTATGTCCTTGAGCATCTTCCGCATTGCCAGAGCATGCATACACTCGTAAATTATAATCTTTCGTATCCGCCACACAAAATTGAACATGTATAGGCAAAGTACTAATGCATGTATCTGGGGAGATGGCTAATGCTGTATATACGCCGTTATACTCAATTTCCAGGAGTTTCTTTAGACTAACCGTTTCCTAAATTAGAATTATCTCATTATATAAATAATTTAGTACTTTAAAGTACTTAAAAGTTTGTACTCTATTGAAATGTTTTTTACCTGAGTAGAGACTTGGCCAACTATAATAAGATCTTGTAGAGCAATGACTAAAGCATCTTGACTCCATTCGTAGGGCGAAAAATGTACTGATTTTATACTGCTTGTTTCGTGTAGATCGATTATGTTGGCCGATTGTTCAGTATTTTGTTGTACTGATTTTGTTAAAGTCATAATTAATATAGTAATGTAAACGGCGCTAATAATTTTGTTTTCCACAGACGTTTATTAAAAGGCGCCAACGTTGTTTATTTAGGTTAGGATGGTTGAAAATCGGTTAAAACTGGAAAATAGTCGTTTGGTTGCATACATTTTTCAATTTGCGACAAATCTATGGAAACTCAGTCGGAATATAGGCAACTCAATTATCACATTTTAAACATCTACATTCATCATTCAGATTTCACATTAATCAAATTATGATAAACGCGATTAAGATAAAAGTAATGTCGCAACGCAAAAACAGAAAGAAATAAGAAAGTGTTCATAATAAAAAATCAATCTATGTGAACATCGTATTATAATTTATAGAAAAATATCAAAATAGTGAACAATTCAGTAATCAAAAAATCAACATAAGAACAATTCTAACGAGATTATAAAAGTAATACTATCAACCTTATTAATATTATGTATTAAAGTTAACAAAAGAATGTTTAAGGCGAAGGCGTTTTCATCATGCTCTTCGCGAGTGCACGCTCCTCTTCAACAGACTTCGCTCTCGCATCCTGAATCTGCCTGTAAAGCTTCATAACATCCGCATTGGGACGATCGTAGGAAGCAAGTTTCGCCGCTTTACGCAGTTGTTCATCAGCTCTAACATACTCTTTAAGACCAAAGAGTGCCTTGGCATGAGCATAGTAAACTTTTGCATCAACTTGCCTATGAAAAGTATTGCATAATTTGTAAACCTCCGTACAATTAATGCAGGCCTTCTTCCAATGTTCAAGACGATTATGAGCAATCGCGATATTTTTATACAACTTAACCAGAAGATTAACGTACTCTTTCTCTTGCTGTTCATCTTTGGTACCGATATTGCAGAGCAACTGAACTGCAGCGTTATAATTACGAATTGCTGGCTTTTCTTTCTTCTCAACATGGATTAGGTGTTTGCCTTCCTCGCAAAGTTTCTTTGCCTTTTCATAATTCTTTGTATAATCATGACTCTCGGTGAGATCTACGTCCTCGTCGTTAGCATCAATAGGAACAAAGCTGAGCACTTCGACTTCGAATAAAATTGTCGAATTTGGTGGAATCGACGGCTGGATTCCCATCACTCCATAAGCCCATTCAGGTTGAATCAGAAATTGGGCCTTTTCGTTGATTTTCATGGATTGTAAAGCAACGCCAAGACCGAGGAGAACATGATGGAGCTTTGAGATTTCTGGTTTCTTTCGGTGGTAGGTTGAGTCAAATGCGATAGGTTCTAATTCTAGGTAGGCTTTGTAGTGATAGGTAACTTTGGAGTGTTCGGGAACTTTCTGGCCGTGTCCAGGGCGGAATATGCGTTTCATTACCTTGTCTTCTGTGTCTACTGGGGCCATTTGCAACAAGATATCCTTGAAGAGGCTTGGGTTATACTCGTATAAGTCTTCATCCTCCAAGTTAACGGTTTCTAATTGCCCACAGAGTTGGGGAGAGTAGTCATCATCGTCAGATTCACTTGCTTCTACTTCGACATCGTCAAAATTGGTTTGGAAAGTGAAGCCCTCGCCAGAGGAGAGTTGACTATACATAAATTATGCACATCATTGTCAAACAAATACATTGCTTTTAATAAATGTGTAACTAAACTTGCTTACTTGAGTGTAATTGGTTTATCCAACAAAATTGGTCTTGCCGCCATGACTTATGAGAAAATGGTATGAGATAAAGTGGAAACCGAGATAATAATTGGCGCGAAGCAAATGAAACACAAGAATGATGTGCACCCACTCCACCACAAATTACTATAAGATGCCCCACTCGAAAGGGTTTGTTTATATTACAAGTAGCGCCGCTTTCGTTGATTCAGGGAAATAATTACCAAATTATGCAACCATGACAACAGTACTGCAACAAGCATGGGCGGGAAGGTGGGTCAACAATTTCATAGCTATGCTCACAGCATGGGAGGTACACATACGTCAATTGCAGTGCCATCTGTTCAATGTTATTACTGTGATCGGTCAGAGGGCAAAAGCACAACTATCTGCTAATTTTTGGTGATTATCGGTATTCTTCGTAGATTTACGTCGTATAGTATCGATAGTGCTGCCGCTTGCGGCATTTCTGCTCGCATTTCACCTCCCCACTGACGACCAAAAGTTCCACGGCAAATCAAGGCACCCTGGATGCACCTGTTAACATTGGAGAAACAGGTTATAACCTATTCCAAACTAAGTATGTGACCAAATATACATAAACATTTAGAATTCAATTCTTTTCAGTTGACAATTTATTCTTAACAATGGCTTAGGTAAAAAAAAAATTGGCTATACTTTGTCTAACGTTCTTAAAGTCCTCCCATGAAACTATTTACAGATATATTCTTTAAAGTTCTCAAAACATCTCAAATTTCTCTAAATGCTGTCAAGGTTATTAACGATCCATGTATTAATCCTTCGTATGTCAATTTCACATCAATGTTGAAAACATGTCAAAGATGTCAAATCTTGCCATTTCTTAAATTTACTTGCATTAACAACGTCAACAATTTTAATAATTAGACGGAAAAGTTCAACAATATTGATTATTACGAAAAGAAAACTCTCTAAACAATGGCCGAGTTAAAGGAAGTGCCAACAGAGGAATTGCTTTCCTTCCAGGATTATCCGTCAACGCATACAAGTTCAATAAACCCTTACAATGCAGGAGCCCAAATCAACTTGGATATGAGCCCACAGAAATCAAACTTTCCTGAATTTAACAGCCCTGACGCTAATATACCCGATGCTCCTTTAGACGACGGAAGTATCGGTAAAAACACTGATTAATTTATCCTTAATACAATGGAAATAACTAAAGTTTTTCAGATCCTAATAAAATGAAATCCTTCTGGTCTATTGAGTTTTTCCAACAATATTTCGACGTTGATACCCAGGACGTGCAATCACGAATTCTTGGATCTATAATACCGTCAAGAAACGCCCTTCTGCAGCAGGAAATCCACCTGAAACCAGATTTATACGGCCCTTTCTGGATTGCAGTCACCCTGATTTTCACCATTGCAATTAGTGGGAATATAGTTAGCTATCTTCAGTATAAAGACGAGCATTATCATTGGAGATACGATTTTCACCTCGTCTCCTATGCAGCAACCACAATTTTCTTGTATATTACATTAGTACCTATTTGTTTATGGGGTTTATTAAAGTGGTCTTTGAATGACAACGAAATGGAGGAGTTTAAAGAGTCATTGCCAGGAGCACTTGAGTTAATCTGTGTGTATGGCTACTCTTTATTCATCTATATTCCAGTTGGAATCCTTTGGACGATCCAGATTGGATGGTTACAATGGTTGTTAGTGTTGGTAGCAGCTGCTGTTAGTGGCAGTGTGTTGCTCTACACACTTTCTTATTCGCTGAAGAATTCCCGACATAGACTTGTCTTGGGGACGTGCATTGGTGGACTACATCTTTTACTAGCTGCTGGTTTTATGCTGTTTTTCTTCCATGTAAATGGTGAGCAAGAAATTGCAGGAACGAATAACAGCAATAGCGCGTCTGTCGTTACCACAGCTCCGGAAATTGTTCGTATTTTAAAGAATGTCACTGAGCACAGCACACATTAAGTGTTTATTTCAAAAATATGCATTTTGTGATGTTTTCATTTGTGATTTATGTGTAATTTTGTTAGCCATTTTGTGAAAGTAATCAAATAACTTTTCACTCTATGTTAACTAATAATGAATAAACTTATACTTGATTAATGTGATATTTCGTTCAATTCATTCGTTCACCTTGTATGTTTTATAACATTCTCTGCTAGGAATTTAAAAATGACAAATCTGCAACGTAAGATGGTGAAATATGTACATGCAAGGCTTTGAAAAAAATGAATATATGTTTAATAATACAAAATATTAAACAATTAGGAATGATTACAAATCTTTAAAAAATCTACACGTTTTATAAAAGTTTAAATATATACAAATCTAGGCCTTAAAAACGCATTCGCCAGCAATCCAAGTGGATAACAAATTCAAATCGTGATCCAATAGAATCAAATCTGCATCACAGCCGAAATTTAAGCATCCTTTCTCATTGGCGATACCCAATGCCTTCGCAGGGTGAAGGGAAGCTGCTTCTACAGCAAATTCCCTTGAGCAACCTGTTGAAAATATACCTTTAAAATGTGTTTGACAAATGAAATAAACGGCAATACCAGTTTCCTTATAGAATAGTTTGACACATTCATTCATTGTAGCAATGCTACCACACAAAGTTTCGGTTCCAGCCAGACAGGCACGTCCATTTTTGATTTCCACAAGGAATTGCCCAATATGGTGTGTGCCTTCTTGCAATCCCATTGCAGAAATTGCGTCTGTGACGATTATTAATCCTTGAGAAAAGAAGAAAACTTACATTAATTCCGGAAGAAAATATTAACATAAGTAAATTACATCCTAATTTATCATATTCTAGGCTATCATAACTTAATCTAGCCTAACATAACCTATCATATTATAACATAACCTAACGAAAATGATTGTAAAAATAAAGAAAAATACCTTCAGGATGTGCTTTATAAGCAATCCTCAACGCAGCTGGATGTGTATGAATACCATCCGGAATAATTCCGAAGTAAACCGTCTTTCCTTTCGGGATATTATGTGATTGTAAAAGTCCAACTAGTCCTGGATCACGATGATGAAACTATACAGAGTAAAATAGTTGGGAAACAAATAAAATGACTTTAGATCAACTTACAGGCAGCATTCCATTAAAAAGATGAGTAATCAAAGAAGCACCGTTTTGTACAGCCAATTCACCCTGTACCAAATTAGACATGGAATGTCCTAAACAAAACAAAATTGACAGAAGAACGAAACACCTAAAAATTTCAAAAACTCACCAACCGAAGTAACAATGCCTCTGGAAGTCAATTCCTTGATAACTTCAAGAGCATTTGGTAATTCTGGAGCCAAAGTTACCAAAGACACGTTATCAATTGTTCCGTATGTTTCCAATAAAGTTTGAAATCCCTAAAATGAGGCAGAATGATTCAGATATTAACATAATCTACTTCTCAAAGTAACATACGTCTGTTAATTGTTTGATGCAATGCGGAGGATGAGCACCCTTTTTTTCCACATTTATAAAAGGGCCTTCTAAATGCAGTCCTAGGATCGTCGCACCTTCTTTCCCACCTTTAGTTCGTGGAACATGTTTGATTATATTGTGGTAGACATCTACAGGTGAGGTCACCATTGTTGGGCAGTAAGAAGTAACACCATGTTGTAAAAGTCCTTTGGAAATTGTTGAAATTTGTGTGGCGTAATTCTCGTCAAGATTTGAGAAATCGATACCAAATGCACCTTAAAATATTAAATGTAATTCTTTCAATGTTTAAAATCACTATTATCAACTTATTTCAACTATATTAAGTTTGAAAGTTGTACAGTTTCCTAAAAGGAGAAGAACTCACCATTTATTTGTGCTTCAATGAATCCTGGTGCCAACAAACAACCATCACAGTCGACTTGTACATCAGATTGCACTTTCTCATCGAAGAAAACCTTTTCGGGATTGATAATTTTACCATTTCGAACCCACAAATCCTCCCTGACAAATTTGTGATCTCGTAGGATGAGACAATTGAAGAATTGTATAATTTTTTTGTCCATTATGGCAGTCAGTAACTTTTATTTCAACAAAATCACTGAATGAATGGGAAAACCAAATAATAAAACTTGAGTTACAACAAAGTTATGTGACCTCATTATCTACTTTACTTTCATACATTCGGTTATTAAATTCAAGAATATGAAGTTATCATAGTTTAGTTTTAAAATTTATTATTTAAGAAATGGTTACTTACGTTTAGAGAAAAGGTTGATGGCAAGGGCGAGATGTGGAACGGAGGAATGGGGCCGCAAGGTATGGGGGTTGATACGTGGGAGCACATGACGAGTGAATGTATGGGATTGAAGGAAGAAGGGCCCAAGATATTGATTGTGAGGGTGAAAGGAGTATGAAAAGGTGGCTGAGTGTGAGAGGGGAGAGGGTGACTATGGTGAGGAGAATAGTACAAGAGAAAAACCAACGGAGAAGGCGAAGAGATGGAATGCAGGAGTAGGTAATGTAGTATACTAAACTTAGTCGTCGAGGTGTGTTTTTTTTATTATTTATTATCTACCTTTTTTAAGTTTTTAATATGTAACTCCTAGTTAGTGTATTTTATAGTTTTTAATAATTTGTTATGATTTTAATAGTATTATTAATGTGGATATATTGTAAGTTTGTATTGAAAAGCGAATATGCAATGCCAATAAAGGTTGAATATATATACTTACGTTTAGCAGTGTTTTCACAAAAATATAACCTATATCTCGTAATTACTTCACATTATCTCGAATTGTTTTTATCTAAAAACACTAAACGCTTTATAAACGATTACGTTATAAACGATCAGAGTGACATTCTGATATCGTTACACTCACAGATTACTGGTTACACTTTGTTGAGCTGTTATCACCTGATTCTGTCTTGGTTGAACTGCTATGTAAACACCAAACAGAAGCAGGAGGCAACAGGAATAGCTACGCATGCGTATTAGTTTTGGTTATGACAAACTTCGAAACTTCGTCAAGGCAAAGTGAACAAAAAGAATCATAAATAAATAAAACTACAACATTTTCATGTAGATTAACTTTAAACAAATAAAAAAATATATTAAATAACAGTACAATCAAGTTCACCACACTGCGGAAGGCCTTCAATCGTAGCAATAATCGACTTTGTCATATACGTCATGGTACCATAACTGCCACTCGGGGCACTATCATAAAAATGCTGGCAAATAAACGCAGCTCCGCCACATACCAAGCCACCCTTGGTTGATTCCCGATGTTTGGTTTTTGCACAGCATAATGTTGCATCGCCATCACATGATATCTGCAGGAAATTCAACATTTTACACTTATAAATTCAGTATAAAGTAATCGAAAAACAAACTTGATCATTTAAGAATATCTCATTTGCCGAATGAACAATCCTTTCAATCTGTATAACTCCTCCCAGGGTCTTGACGACATTATATTCAGAAACTAAAGTCAGAACCATTAAGGCCTCAACGACAAGTTGACGATATTCAGGTTGAGGGACTGTATTCAGCACTGTTTCGAAAGCTAAAGCGAATTTGAGTTCCCCGGGTGTCATTTCTTGTGTTAATGTCTGTGGTAAAATGTTTCCTCCAATGTCTATTCCCTGGCACTAAAAAAATGTAAAATATTTTAATTAGTTTTGTTGTTTTCTTAAGCCCTTGTCTTTAAGAATCGAAGAAGACTGAATGAAATTAGTACCTTTTCAAGAATACCCCATACTCGAGGATAAAAATCATGTGGGACTCTGTTAAGGGCACCATCTAATCGACGTCGTCTCAACCACTGCCCTTGTCTATCAGGTTCAATTGTATCTTCATGTGCTTCCAGGTCCAATCCAATATGGCTCTTCTATTTTGAAATAACAACAACCATGTATATCTATGTAGAAAACGATGAAATAAAATGCCTCTTACCCGACTTATACGACTTGATTTACTGCTAATAATCGAAAAATTTCCTCTTCCCACACTACTGATAGCAAATTCCTTGCCGCTGAGAATATGGTGTAATAAATTCTTCATCTCAAACGGGCTTAAATTCAGCAAATGCTCGGAAGCTTCCTCGCCGTCACAGACAAGAGTACGTGACAATTCCGTTGCCATTACTTGAATAATCAAACCGATACGTAGTCGCAACATTTCTCTGAATAACTGCGGTTCGGTGCGAATAAACATCGCTAGATAAACCAACAATTCGTGTGTTAACATCGCTGTAGAATCATCCTCGCCATAAGCTTCGTGGATTACCGAACGTAATTCACTCTCCGGAAGAGGTGCACTGATGGTATGCTCATTATTTGGTGGCATACCAACTGTAATTTGTTTCTGACGTACTAGCAGATCTGTGACAGCTTTTGCCAAGTCTTCTACGCGTTTTCCTAACATTCCTGTAATAACAACCAGTTGAAACAGTAAAATTATTAGTGGAAATAATATTTACCAGCTGCATGTCGAACCAACCCCCATAATTTTTGTTGACATGCTTTCACATACAATCCTTTTAGCAAATCACGTAAAGTTACAACTTTGCCATACTCCAACATTCCTGTATTATGATCTAAACCTTTGGAATCCACTAAATACTGTAAGATATCCCCTTGTTCATCAAGGGACTCAGATTCACGAAGCATCGCGAATAACTCCTCCACTTCCGTATCGGCATACTGCGTCTCTGAAGGACTTCGATGGCGACCAACCACAATACTGGGAAGGTCCGTTTTCAAAAATTTCGGACGAACATTGATTGGGGAAGGTGATGGGGAACGGGCTCGAGCATCAGTTTGATCAGTACCCAAAGTTGACTTGTCCACAGTTACACTTGGTGTGTGCTCAGCTATAATAGCAAAATTCAATTTTGTACTGAATAAAATAACATTTAGAACATAATATTACCATCAACCATCGTTATCGATCTGGTGCGTTTGATCAGTCCCTTCACAGACATTTTACGTTTAAGATGTCGTCCCCGGCGGCTTGGGTTGGTAACCAAGAGGAAAGAGGACTTGTTTGAAAAGCATTTCATCAAGTATTCTTCCAAATATTCCCCGACACGTGGATTTAACTCTAAATTCCTTCAGTTTAGGGCAAAAGAGTTAATTTTATACAATAACTTACTATCTGGTAACCCGTCTTCATGACATCCGAGGAAACTCAAGTTTGTCACACAACTTGTGCTCAAAAAGTCATTGAGATGACCAAGGGTTACTCTAGTACCATTGATGTAACCAGATTTTAGTTTTTTCATTGTTGTTATTAGAGCTAAAGGTATTTTGCCTTGATCTGGGGAAATTTTTCAAAACAAAATTTAGAAAAGCAAACAAACAACATCGAAATGAACAAAAAATTTAAAGAAGTACGTTTAAAAGCAAATGAAACTGGTAACATTTATAACACCTTCACCTTTTAAATCATATAATACTAATGATACTAAATCATATGGTACTAATGACACCAATGGTACCAATAAATGGTACCAATGACAAAAGTTTAAAATCAACAACATGCGTTGGTAAGATTAACGAAAACGTATTAAGGTAAATGATTCCATGCAAGGCAAACAAATGCCATTGTTTTTTGAACAAATGATTACCTAAGTGATCCCCAGTGATGACTACACTAACTGTGGGACGCCCAAGCATGTTACGCCAATTGTTTTTCAAAAAGGAGATGTTCGTGGTGAATATGTTGACGAGCAATGCAATGTCGAAGTTTGTATAGTGTTCATCCATGTCAAAAGTCTGCGCCATGCGAAAAAAGACAAAAGACATCCACAAAACGTGCGTACAAGTACAAAATGACGAATATTAATTTATCAAATGTAGTATATGATGACATCACAGCGAGCAATGAAAATATCATAATTACAAGGTACCTAAATGAAGAGCTCGTATGGCAATCGTGACGACCGGACGCCCTAACATATGTTGCCAACTGGATTTCAAGAAATTGATTTCACTCTTGCATATGTCGATCATTAGTTCATAATCGGAAGCTATATAGTTACGTGACATGTCCGTAAACTAGGAACATTTACAAAAAGTTACCTCGGTTACCCTAGAACTTTAAAGGTCTAAAGGTTTACCTGCGGAGTAAATGCGAAGATTCGATCACCCATCGAGTAGAGTTTGCTCGTACTGAGGATTCCCACATCTCTGGATTTCCTTCCAGTAAGCCCCAACTTCTTGTTTCTACCTGTAATTAATATTTTAGGAATGTTTTATTTTTTGTTCCCATTGTGTATTTCGTGTAATGTATACAATGTATAGTATTGATTACCTAAATATGTATAAAGATGTGAGAGGACCCTCGCTGGTTGTACTTCAATAGGTGCCACCTCAGAAATGGTCTGCACTTTGATGTCATGCTCGGCGAGTTTGTCCCTGATATCGTTGTCCTCGGCAAGTATGACAACTTGGACCACGACATCTGGTTTCTTTTCTGAGCACAGACGTCGATTTAGAGGATCCAATTCTCCAACAGCAAGAAATCCATCTTGAAGCAATTTACCAACAATATAGAGAGATTGTGCCCAGAGGAACGTCTTCTGGCCAAGTGCTACCCGGTCTTGGGAACCTGGTTCTTGGTACTCTGCTGTTACAAGATGTGATGGAACGGCGTAGAGTTCGGGGACGAGGTTAATTCCATCATCAGTTCTTATCATTATCTAAAAAAACGTTTTTTTTTTTGCAGATTAGAGATTGGTATCTAGGAATGTGAGATTATAATATTCTTCAAACCTACATTTTCAAGGAGTTGGGTATATTTTAAAGAAGATTCTTTATCCCCTTGAAACCAAAAGTCGATGATCAAGTAACAGAAGAATAAAGGCCATTCACATTCGATATTTTCAAAGATACGTAATTCCCATGGTTCGTAGTACAGACGATTAGGATCTTCTTTCGGGGTTTTGTATCCGTCCCTCAGGAACCGTTTACAACCATACCGTCCTTGTAGTTTGCTAATGATATTTTCTCGAGTGTACCCGATAAGTCCTGCGTCATCTACTGCAAACGCTGGGAAGCCAATCACTGAAAGGATTCCACTATCTGTCTCTTTAGAAGTAGACTCTCTGGGTAGCATGGATTGAAGAACAGCTTGGCACTTTTGTGCCTCATCAGCCAGTACATGAATGACACTGTAAGGCCCACCTCTAGCTCCAAACAAGTCCAACTCATTTAAAGCTTCCAAAGCAGCTTTAGCCATACCAATACTACTGGCATTCAGTTCTAACAACCCATGGTTGGACTTATCTCCTCTTTCCCATATTCCGTAATCAGGAGTGCAATAAGCACACTCGATGTAGAACACCAAGTTCTGAATAAACGCAACTTCGTCCAAAGTAAAAATTATCTGTAGACCTGAGGCGGTCATCTGGGCCAGAATCAACAGATACAAACTGATGGCGTCCATCTGTAAATGTCCCCATTCTTTATCCCCGACTACAGTCTGGCCATTAACAGAGGAATATTTCGCGTGAAGAGCATCCAAGGGGTTCTGTGTCTGCTTGAAACGTTCAACCTTTTCCATTTGCTGCATCATAGACATAAGTAATCCTCTCATCAACTTAACACAGGATTGTTCCAACTCGTAGGTTTTGGACCGGTCCTCATCCTGATCAGCCATTTTCTTGTATGACATTGAAAGTCCCCATACTGAAAGGATGCAGTAGACATTGTCACGGATCCATGCATGTGGATTGCCACTATTTTGGGGAAAAAGACCAGTAACTGGGTTTTGGTGATTTAAAATAAGTTTATGTATTATCCTGTGGTAGTAATCCAGGCGTACGCCTGAATTACTTCTGCTACGCATTGTTATTCCTTTAGCAAACACTTAAGTAAATAGTTAATAGTTGTAGGCACCACAGATCAGATACTGCGTTAAAATCACTAGTATAAAATGAATAGATTATATGTTACAATGTATAGAAAGTCATTTGAAAGTCACCTCATGTTTAAGTAAGTAAATCAGCTGTGAGTAGTTTGGGTTGTCTATAATAACCTCCTAAAACCGAATTAAATCCCCCACTTAACTTAAGAAACTGGTTTCATTCATAAAGAACCTCAGTCGTTTTACTACATGAATGAAATAGTAACTTTGAAACCAGGCGCCAGGGTCACGGAAACACCCGAAGTGATTTAAAGGTACATTCTGGTATTTTTCCACTCGGAAACTCCGAAATTGGAGGCGATAAAACAATCTAGCGACAATTTCAACAATTTCGCAATGTACACCAGGATAGACATGCGCAAAAAACGTCTCAAGGTCTGTAAAAACACGAAAAATGTGTTCGCCAGGCGGACAGGTTGGCCTCAACTCCGTATTTCGGCTGAAACATTGAAGACGTTAATCGCTTTTCGCATTTCTAAGCGACTGTCGCGCATATATTAGAATGGTGTCCGCCAACTGGTGAACCGTTGGTGACAACGTAGCATACTAATAAACGTCTTACGCATAGTCATACAAGCCAATGTCAGCGAACTTTAGCCAGTCGCGTCAGACTGCTTAGCATAAGCATGAGCGCACGCCGCACTCGCTCATTTAGCACAATACGCCATCGCCGCGCCATTTAAAGTTTAAAGAGCCCTCGGCCAGTCATTAGCACATACCGGCCGAACATATGATACATATTGTCCACCATACACGAATCACATTCGAAAAGGATACCCGAAAACGCAGCCGTACTTAACCCTGAACTGTATATTATCAAGTTCAACAATGTCCACTCGCAACAAAACTCGGCAAACTGTCGTTTGTCGTATGTGTCGCAAGTCGCACACAATTCAAACGCACAAGTCGCATTTCAATTGTTAAATGCCTCAATAGGATCGTAAAACAATCGCAGACATTCGAATTCAGCCAGGTTGATGCGTACGATGGTGAAAATTTACGCAACTTCCTCAAGTAAATCGCAATCGTCGCACATTGTCGCTTATTGTGTTAGCTGATAGTCTGCTAAGCATTGTTGACTTTGCTAATTGGAGGCGTTTATTTGCGTTTGATCACAGCGTTCGTAATTGTTACGCGGCTTAACTCGTTTTTTTTCGACACTACGCAGTGTAGATAATTTGATTCATTTCTTAAATTAATAGGTTGTGCCTAATTTAGCCATGAGAATTAAGCAAATTCGGTGTTGACAGAACGAAGGTGTTTTTGTGTATATTTTATGGTACATAAATCAACTTAAATATAATGCGTAAGATTTCTAAAAATTTAAATACATGAGATTGAAACATGCGCCGGTAATTTCAAAATTTGAAGGAAGACGCAGGGAATATAGTTTGATATAATTTTTCGTTGCCTATGTTGATGACCCTTAATTAGCATCCTTTTCACAGGAGTTAGCAATTCCAAAAAATGATAGAATACGTAATATTGCCAACTCCTTATCGGTGAGGTCCAAGCTTATTCAAGGGTCAGCAAATTGAAAATGATAGGAAATATGGTAGTTATCATTTGTCTAACAAGGACAAGGACCTGGTAAGATTATGTCTCGTTGCTTATTTTGAACAAAGAAGTTTTAAAAAATCGTTAGAATCATGAGTTTTAAATTAGGTAAATGTACTTTTTTGTAGGTTATTTTGATAATAACCGTTTGCCGTTATTGGACATTATCTTAATCAATGTTCATTTGAGCACTATTCCTAGTAACTAACCTACACATTATGAAACCCTGTCCTAAATCTCCTATAAATCTTATGTATTTGTATGTTACAACAATTTACTAGAAAAACATATTATCAAATATTTTATCAACTTTATTAACATACAGCAATGGTACATGTTGGTTTGGCAGCCATAGAGCATAAACTGCTGGAGTCACCGCTGTGATCTTAGCACAACAAAATAATAGGGCTAGCACAACTTTTTAAATGGGGAATTACATTGGAAAGTACTAATTTTTGAACCGATAGTATTGACCCAGTGAAATAAACACCGTTTGTTGCAAATTGAAAGACAAATTCATTGGTGTTAAGCACTTGAAGATTGCTCAAGCTAGCCCTATTATTTTGTTGTGCTAAGATCACAGCGGTGCTGGAGTCTTCGCATAGTTTCACGTTGTTGGCGCGCAAAAAACGAGTTGTTGATGGCTCCGTCGCCATCGCCAACGACTTGGTCGGTGTGTGCCTTGGGCCGGCAGAAAGCGAGAATCTAAACAAAACCAAAATGAAATCTATCGCTCGTTGTTAGTTGTCGCATTGTTGTCGTCGCCGGGGGATTCGCGAAAACCGTCTCGCAAACCTTGCGAAAGAAGTAGTCTTCGCTCCGCCGCGCCGTACGCAGTCGATAAAAGCGGCATTTTTGCACCACGTCTTGCTTCTGCCGTCCTCGTACGGCTTGTAAACACACCAATTAACATTTGCTGCATTGGATAGGAAAAAATAGCCAGTAAATACATAGCGCCTAAATATGTACAGGCCCTTTTTCGAACTGCGAATGAATGAGTAAATGGTTGATGCGATACTGTTGTCATAGTCATAGATTAAAATAGAGCCGCTAGTTTTTTCACTCAGTTTTTTCAGCAAAGACGTTACTGCAAGAGTTGCTCTAACGTTTTCTCGAAGTTTTCGTCGTCGTTGTTTTTTTTTTTTGTTTTTGTTTTATGCCGAGCACGGCTTGAGATTTCGTTGTTGGCCTCCCGCTAGGATAAAGACGGGGGTTGCTGAGTAGATGCGGCGTGTAACTGCTAGTCACTTGATCGAGGCTTGGAGAGACGGATAGAAAACCGTTTGTGTGCGGGTTTGGAAGGAAGTTTCCAAAACATTTCCAAGCGCAAACCAAAAACGCGCACATAGGCGAGACAGACGAACCTGTAGGGAGAAATTTCCTGGAAAGTGGGCCTCGCATTTTTTCCTTTTTGAAGTGTACCGTAATGGTAATTTATTATTTTTTCCCAAAAAACCTTCCGCGCCCTTCCCATCCAAAAAATGTTAAGTAACTCGAGCCTCGAGTGAGGTGGCACTGAGGCAAGTGGAACGTGTTTTGGCCTGAAAAGGGGGATGGGCCTTTCTTTGCCTTGCTTCGCTCTTTCATAAGAAACTTAGATGACTTGTGATATTCGACATTCTTTTGCTTTGCCGTTCAAGCTTTGTAATGTTTTCAATAGATTTTCCAAAGGCTATTAGCACAAATCGGGTGACTTTTTCCAAGGATTCTTTTATTGGTTTCTTTTTGTGATTTACCCCGAGTCAGGTGTTGGATAATATTTGTGTTTAACTTAGACAAATCTAATCTAACCTAATCTAATTGTAAGTTAATTTCTAATAGAGAAAACTTGAAATCTTTAAAGATATATCTCAAAATCATTGTTGTTTCACTCTACACTAATATAATTCAATGGACCATGTTGAGCAGGGATCAACTTTTATTATTACAATGAGTAATGAGAAAAGTATATTTGCCTATCTTTAACTCTCATGTTTACTAACAATTGTTAGAATTGCCGACCCCTGTTTTTACCTTGGAACTGGTTTATCAGGGATCGGCATACTTTAATTAACGAAAGAAATTGGTATTCATAGCCATCTTCAAAATTGGGCAAGTATGCCGGCCGAAGCGAGTTTTATAACTTAAATAATGAAAGAGAGCTGATTGAAGTCATAGAGGACATTTACACACAAAACGAAATTCAACTGAAGGTAAACCAAGAGACAACAGAACCAATCCAAATTGGTAAAGGTGTCAGACAAGGGGACTCTCTATGTCCTCTACTCTTCAATCTGGTGATGGATGAAATACTTACCAAAACTAAACAATGTAAAGGATATATAATGGGTCAAAAAACATAAATATTGTTTGCTACGCAGATGATGCTGCACTCATCGCTAATGCAGAGGACAACTTGCACATATTTAACCAATCCGCAAAGGCATATAATATGGAAATAACCCCTAACAAAACCAAGTGCATGGTCATCGCTGCACAGCCAATTCGCTACAAACTTGAGGTAAACGGTATAGTGATAGAACAAGTAAACGATTTCAAATAACTTGGAATCACAATATCGACCTACGGACACTGTTGAGAACGGTGTCATAGGTTTTTTGTCGTCTTCTTTATAAGTTATTTTTTGTAATCATTCTTAGTTTATGTGTACGATTATGTCATAGATTTTATAAGTAATGTGGCTGCACTTATGCGAGGCGCCCGTTTTTTATTAAGCAAAACACTTATGCGGCTGGAGATTGTCCAGGTTTGTGATTTTTCCAATGAGTCCATTTACGCAATCGACGAGTGCCGATTACCTGCCCGAAGGCTGATGTAGTATTAGACTTTGTAGTGATAAGTTGTGTAGACGTTTGCCTGATGCCAGTGATATGCGCTCCAGCGACACGATGTTCGTCGCTGCGTGGATGGGCAAAACAGGAAGATTTCTGTGCGACCCTGTGAAAGGGACGTTGGAGGTAGGACGAGGGCGGCGTGTCACTATTGGTGGTAGGCGCTCGAAACGGGATGGATTGCCTTGACCCGCTCAAAGTCGTGGGCGGAGGCGAGATCAAGATGAACTTTCGTTTTATGGATTCTGTTTAATAAAGCTAGTCACATTTGTATTCCCAAATAAACTGGCATTTTCTTCACCATCTTTCTACGTTTGCAGCGGACGGGTAGTCCACGGATCCTGACTAAAATAAAAGATCCGCGTTAATTCGCGGGTTGATGTTGTTGTTCGCAACAGACACCTTAAGGAAGAAATACGAGCACAAGTTGATAAAGTGAACTGGATCTCTGGTTTCCATCGAAATTACATATGAAGCAACACACATTTTAGAACAGAGACAAAAATTAACATCTACAAAGTCACAGTAAGGCCAATAAGTACGTACTCTGCCGAAACACACCCCGCAACATCTGTGACAGAAAGAGTTTTGATACACCTCATGTATCATGAACACCTCTTTACGTGATCTGGCGTCCAAGACATCAACGATTGGTGCAACACCAGGCGTAAACAATGGAATCAACACATAGACCGCATGCACGACAGCAGATTGGTCAAGATCGCAAGAGACAGATTACCGAGAGGCAAAAGATCCCTGCAAGATATGGAGGGATCAACTTCGAGATGATCACTGAAGATGAACAGGTAAAATTGCCTATCAAGGACGAAGAAGAAGAAATAATAAAAGTAGTTAGGATTAGACTGGAAAATTCCATACGTTATAATTGTATTATGGGGTTGTGATGCCACAATAAAAAGGATAACGTGGATGAATAACGGACTTGTTGAAGACGACGGACTCGCAGGTGAAGACGAACTGGCTGCTGAAGATGGACTGGCTGCTGATGATGGACCTCTGTGACGGGCTTCAGTAAAGGACTCATTACTGTGGGGAATTGGTCGTCTATATATACCCCCAGGAGGGCATCACAGATTGTGGTGATAACGCGACCATTTCTTTGGTCGCCATCGTGGAAACGCGGGATTTACGTTCTCGAGGAGATGATTTCGAAGCCTTAGCATTCGGGATCATTTGATGTTTCCAGGAAACTACCATGAATTCCAGGTACACTTTATTTACAATCTGCAAATGCCGCATAGTTCGATTTCTGAATCTTCTGTTTGACTGAACTATATTCGCAGATTTTCGGTTATACTTGTTAATATATTGTAAAACTTCGGAAAAAATATGTTTCCACACAATTGTAAAGAAAGACACATAAAACTAGCAAGTAATAACCATTTCCGCTCGACTGGCAATGACCAGCATGAGCACATACGCGCGCACACACCAAAGAATACCATAGCACTTGGGGTCTTTGCACATTCGCACAGTGAAACCGCACCAGCGAAACCGACAGAGCCCCATGCACTCTCCGCGCAGATAAATATGTAAAAATTAACTTGGAGAGTTCGAAATTTGCATACGCACTCACGAAGAAGCGACATGCCGAGTCGTTCACCGCCGTCGACGTCGCGTACGTGCGCCGCACGTTAGCACGAAATAATTCGCGAGAGATGGCAAAAATAATTTCGCATATTTCGTTTCTGCCCGTGCAGAGGGAGAACAGTACGATCCACACACACACCCAGGTCCACTCCACCACAGGTCGGTGTCGTGCATCGTCTATAAGGCGGCAGAGAAACAAAGGCCAAACACGGTTTTCTTTATGATTTCGCATTGTTTAAATCGTTTTGTTCTGCGCCCAAAATGCCCGAAAGCAAGGCAACCGTATACTGGGTGTTCCTCCGGCCTGCACCTACCTGCCCGGCTGTAAGTAGAGCAGAACTTACGTTTGCGCAGGCGGCTGAGGCGCGCGCAGAACCATCGCAGGCTCTGTGGCTCCTGCCGCGAGATGAAACCGAAGAGATGATCATGTGAATTAGCAGTGGAAACCTTGAGATGTCGGCGAGCCTGAAAGGGTTCCCCGTGTGCACACTGCACACACACACACACATACATTCACACGTGCATACACACAATAAACAACACACATACACACATTCAGGGAACGCCAAACGTTTCGCAGGTTAGGCTGGCTTGTTGTTATTATCGTTGTTATTATGCGGCGAGCGAGGCGAACGGGCGCTTTTGTTTTCTTGCAATGTGTGCGGCGGCATGTTGAGTGCGATTATCTTGATAGTTGGCTGGCTGTTCGTTTTTTCTCCCGGGCTCATTCTGGACCACCGAAAACGAAATTTGACCTAATAAGCTCAAAAAGTTGTTTTCAAAATAGTTTAATAATTTCATTCAAAAATTTTCGGGGAATAGACAATTTGCTGAAGACACTAATTGGTTTAATGATTTCTTATTCTTAAGTAAGATATTACTTAAAATTTATAAACCGTAGGTGGCGCTTTAGTCTTCCTTCTTAGTCTTCCGAGGACAATGATTAATTACATATAAAATCTTTAACTAGACTTTTAAAAAATTTAAATACCCACGAAAAAGAGTGTTCCACTTCGTAATTTTCACTTATACAAAATTTTGTTCCGTTTTATTCCACGATCACAAAGCGTGCGCATTGAAATTAATAACATGTAAATAAATAGCATATAATTTTCATATTAAGGCGCTTAAAATAGACAAGACAGTGTAGTAGACAAGACGAGCATTTTAACTAGAGCCTTTTAAAGTTTAAAAAATTTAAATGTCCGCGTGCGCTCACGAGTAACGCAAGTAACAAAACGGAACGCCCCCTCTTTTAAGCCGGCCGTAATTAGCACTTGAAGGGCGTCTAATTGAATTAAGTGCGTATCCCGCGTAAACAAATACACGCACAACGCGTCTAATTGATGCGCGACGCACGCATCCAAGGCGCTTCCTCACGCGTCTATATTTTGGTAATATTTTCATATTTTTTCGTTGCTTGGTTGGGTATTTAATGCCTCAAAGGAAAAGGCATGCATACAGGAAGAGAGGAAATGATTTATGTAGAAATGGCACGCTTTTGGATTTTATTCAGAGTTTTTACGGTGAATTTGGGTAATATGAATTTAAATATTAAGATAGAGGAGTAGATTACAATACAATTAAGAAGTTTATAAGTAAATTTAAAGAGTTGACTTATCTTTAAAAAATAATCATGACGCCATCTAGATTCTGTCATTTTGTTGTTGTGCCCAAAATTGCCGTATCCACACTCGTATCGTTATATACTTTATGACAATTTTAACTAAATTAACTAACTTATTTTTTCGGAAAAAAGGGAATTTCATTTTGAATATAATACTCGTTATCAGTGTTCTCCACGTATCAAATGTATCAAATATTAATTTATTACATTGCTGTTCATTGTCCAAAGTCTAGATTGTTTACGCGCGAACACATTTTAATGAGACAGAATGTAATTAATGAATTTGCGAGGGCCGCGTGAAACCGCATACATCCTCTATGCTCAACGCAATCGCATTTTAATTTCCTAATCCTAATCGAGTTCAAAGCAGCTCATTCTTTTTTTATACAAAATGTTCAACGTTTAACGAATGCTGGTGATAACATTATGACGACTATGCGTTTTCATTCACAACTTTAAATGGTAAAAACTGAATTAATTCATAATTCATTGACATATTCGCAATTTTACAATTAGACCAGAATTTCCCAAAGGGTAAAAGGTGCGACTATTAAAGTGTGGGAGAAAAAACGCCTGCGCCTAATGTCTTAACATTTCATTGTCATCAAAATTACAGGCGCAGTTACAAAACGTTTGGAAACCACTGTTTTAGACAATGAAAAAATATCAATATTAATACATTCATCAATATTGTCAAGTATAGTCACATTAGCAAGTGTCGCCGTCTAGGTTCATTATTGGAAACACTTTTTCTTCTATTTTATTTCTAAGAAAATTAAAACAAAAATGTGATACAATGAGGAAAGCACGATTATTTTAGTACGGGTTATAAGATAATTTGAGAAACTGTACGGTACGTATTGTTATTAAAACGATAAGTTCGTGGATACGTCAAGTAAAAATCGAAATCGATATGAATATATTCTTGATATCCCTAATGATGATATTTTCGACATCTTTTCACAAATGTGGTGTTAACGTTTTATTTAAGACCTTTCTGGCGGCGTTGTTGTTGTTAGTTGTTGCTGTTGTTGACATGCTGCATCGCACACGCACGCTTTTCCACACTGCAAGTGTACTTTGCGTACTTTACGACCTGCTATCCCTTTTATTGAGGCACCGCGCCGGCCGCAGCTAGTGCGTTAACGAAGTGCCGCACTACCACCTATTACACTTTTACAATTCGCGGTTTTACGATAATGTCATACCGATAGCAATTAAAACGCAGCCAAACATACGCAAACTTCGTAGTAGCTGGATACACCGGACGGTCGCCGTCGTAAATCGCCAGGCTTTATTGCAACACGCTGCCAAAGTTGAACACAGAAATGCTATAAAATTATGTTTGGTTAATTATGCTTAATTTTATGCAAATTCTCAACATGTGTTGTTGACATGACATGGGATAGATGGCGCTTGCTTCAAGTTTATATTTTTACATCATTTTGTGGAGTAAGTTTCTTTGTAACTACATTAGGCTTATTTATACGTTAATTTTTTATAATTTATGTTAAAATGTGTTTAAAAAAATGAGGTTTCTTAGTACTTCTAGACCCTCAATATA
>WSZQ02078834.1:53736-66370 GCA_019419845.2 Weissflogia rhopalogaster
TTGCAGTCCTCTCGCTTGAGAGGACAAAACTGAAACCTATATCCATAGTTAAAGACAAGAACAACTGCCCTTCAGACATCACCAATCTACTGTAGGTGGATCAGTCTTTCCATGTGTTCCTTCAAATTTAATGTAACACTTTGGATTTCTTTGGTCCCCCTAATCTTTCATTATTCATTTGCCACTATTGAAGTCCATACTCATAATTTCGCTGTCCCAGTCTCTTTATCTCTGACACTACCGTCCAAATAGAGCAGTTGCCTCCTAGCTTACTCTCCGCTTTTCGCCCTCTCCTTCTATCTTGTCGTAACTATACTAACCCCTTCTTGTGCATTGTTAACCTAAACCACTCTAAAATATTATAATCCTACCTAATCAAACTTCAAAGCCAACGTAACGCAACCTAACTAATGAAGCATAACCTAACCATTAAACATAACCTAACTAATAAAACATAATGTATATAAAAAAAACCTACTGAAAACCGCTTGAAGCTATCCATTTATTATAAAATTAGAGGAACTTTATTTTTTTATCTAATATTCCCAAAAATATTTTCCATAATCATTTTCCAATAATCCAAACTAATCTAACTTATACGAAGGAAATAAACAGGTTTAAAATAACTAAACCTGAAACTAAATCATCCTAATCAAATAAAATCATAAAATCAAGTTCTCAACATTAATATTTCCTGCGCGCAACGGTTCCCGAGTCCAACGCTAAGCTTATCACCCCGGGACTAAATCAATACACAAATCCGTTTCCGCATGATAAAGCACAAACCATATTCTTATCACGCATCGTATGTATGCCCTTAGCATGCTGGCGTTCATTTATACGTGTCTGTATAAGTGTGACATTTTACCTTGCTTACGGGAATTCAACGATATTTTACCAAACATATCTCAACTAGTCAGTTACATATAAAATAAGGAAATCAAACAAACTGTATCATTCATCGATACATCGCACAGAAAGCGCGCGAAAGTCGTCTCCGGAATGTCGTACCATGTCCACCAAATCAAGAATATTTCGCGCGAAATAAAAAGTTCACGGACGTTCATTGATTGTACACGCGTCCGATCGCAGAATCATGCGGAATAAATAAAATATTATAAACGTCTTTTTGTTCACATATTACAACAAAAAACGAAACAAGAAAAAAAAATGAAATCTCTCACATTCCAAAAAAGTGACAAATAGTTGCACAGTGATGCCCTAAGCATACGCAAAAACACATTGTGAAATTGTAAATATTAAATATTGTAAAACTGGGCAATATTTGCCTTCTCACGCAGCGATTGATAGTGAAAATGAATTTCGCACTCTGCAACCACTGTGGTGGTAGCTTAATATAAATGTCATTATAAATGTCATTTAGAAATGGGAAAATTGCGCTTTTTTGCGCGGTCTTCATGCTTTTCTGTGAGGCGCGTATGGACGGCACAAAACACTCGGACTCAATTCCTCACATGTTTGCCATCGCACCCGATCGCCATATTGGTATGGCAAATGCATGCCATCGTCGCCGTTGTACGTCTTGCGTCTTGTGCGCTCCACGCGCTTAATACTCGGCCGACATCTTGAATCTTCGGTGTACTCGTGTACTTAAATTACTTCAAAATAAAACTGTCACTCGAATACCAGACGTGCAATTACATCTTATTTGGTCAATATATCAACATTAAGTTGCTGTATCTTAAATAAGAAAAAGATCAAGAGAAGGAGTTGGAGGTGATCTTCTTTAAGCTATCCACCAGATGACGGCAATGTTATTTGGATTACGGTTGACTTGGTTAGAGGTTAGATGAAAGTGAATCTACTAGTTTGGGTTATATAAGACACAAATTAATGTAGTCGGTGAAGGATAACTCAGTCTCTTTTCTCATAATTTGAGACCATATGTTTACTAGATTAAGGAAGCTTAAGTTCTTATGGCTCAGGACATTTATTGAGACCCATCCTAGGGTTCTTATGGTTGAGGACATTTACTGCTTTACATCATACTGTTAATTCATATAGCCATGAAGGCTAATTCAGTTTCTCTTTGATAATTTGGCAACATATCTTTTCTTAAGTTGTTATGGTTCAGGACATTTATTGGCACGCAGGCTAGGGTTCTTATGGCTCAGAACTTTTATTGATTCACATCCTATAACCATGACATGAAGAACATCCTAAAATGTCAAGAAACCTTTGCAAGGCTATTAATAACCTATAAATTTCTGGGTTAAATCTCTGGCACTTGCTACCTTCTATTAGTTGCCAATACCATTAGTTCCCTTGGTTCCAGGTCTCAGGATACAACTCATCCCCATGAAATCATAGAGGTCGACCACGTTTATCACGTCCGGTCGCATGCACCATTTTTTCTTATCCAATTAGATGTACAAGAATACTCCATAACATATTGTCCCACTTGTTTATATCCTGACCCCGAAGATATGCGGTACCCTCTAAAAAGTGGTTAGAAGGCCATAATAATATTTACCTATATTCCTACAACCCTACAGACCCAAGTAAGAGGATACCTCGTTTCCTTAGGAAATCAAAATGGCTGAACCCTTTAATTAAATCCGGCCGGAGGCATCACATGAATCCTAACTTCATACTTTATAACTTAGAACCTCCTTCCCACACTCGCAAGTCTATAAATAACCACATTTTCCTATTAAATCAAACGCGAGTGATAAGGAATGCTCCCAGAACGGCTGAACTGTGCGACAAAGAATAAGCCGCGTCGCTGAGCGAGCCTTGCGCACGCGGTTTTTCTCGTTAAAAAATTCTTTATGTCTTCACGGAACGCGTATTGTTGTTTGACATACAAGCACGTTTACAAATACTTCTTCGGCCGGCCGGGCGAAACCCGACCACTACGTTTACGGTTGTCATGGTCATATCAACTTTACGCGCGCCGCCGCCAGCCGCCCGACTCCTAACCTACGAAAAAGGGCCAACAAAGAGACTCACCTCCTCGTGTCGTCGACGACGTGCCGGCGAGGACGAGGACGAGAAAGACGGTGGAGGGACAACTGCTTGAAGGCGGCGACGGCGATGAGTACAAATGTAAATTACTCTCTCATATCGTTCGACGTTTATTGCTCTCTAAATGTTTGACCAACGAAAAGACAACATCCTGATTGTAACCTACACCACATAGGAGGTTACCCTCCTAACTTAATTACCTTTGAAATGAACTGAAATGAAATAGAGGTTATTAATCCACGAGATTATTTTTGCGGCCTTGGAAATAAAGGAGTTGGAAGAGATTCTTAATTGATTTGGTCCAAAGTTCTGTAGTTATTCAAGGGACTACAGAACTTTGGACTAGGGCCCAAAGGTTGAGAACTACTGGTATAATGGAAGTGTTAGGTTTCACTAAAATACAGTTTCTTACTAAATGATTTGGTTCGGCATTACCTGATCCATCCCAGCTCGCAGTTAAATCAATTCTAAACCTTAACCAAACTAATCGTAAGCTCAGACCATTAACATAACCTACAATAAGTTCCCAACCTATTCTTTGATCTTAATCTAACTTTAACTATTAATTTCTATTCGACAACTTAAAAAAACGAAAAGGATCAAAGACACTTCTTAGCATTTAAAAAGTCACATTCTAATCATGAATGTGATCTGATTGAAGCACATTTGTATGGCAAAACATCTACCTGATGTCCAAATTCCATGGAATTTCCCGAATAAAAGCATGAGAAATAAACCACCTGCATTCCCAACTATTGTGCAACCTGTGTGGGAGTATCCTCGTCGTCGTGCCACCTACACAAACCGCAAATGGACAATTTTTGCCTTTGCGGTTCGAATAGTTGCGTCGAATGTGACCGGTGTGCAGGAGGGCGATAGTGGTAATCAGCATTAGAGCTGTGTGGTTTCCCTGCTGATACGATAAGCCTACCAAAGTTTACCAGTAGTAGCAACTGCATGTAAGTCGAACGAAACTGGCGAGCCCGACGAGCGCCCAGATGATTTCATTCATTAATACGCTACACACACATACGCTCACGCAGGCACAACAGCCATGCAGGCCCAAACACAAACGAAGGCATGAAAGTACACCGAGGAGAACACCACGTCTTCCCAGCCTCGTTCGAGGTATGATATCCATCCCCACCACGAACAGGGCAAACATGCGGCGTGTTTGACTTGTGCAGCCAGACAGCAGACAACAGACACCCCCACCACCAGGCAAAGATGACTTAAGTCGTTCGTGCCGAACGCAACTGTAAGCCCACTGGACTGGCACTGGCATCTATTAATTCATTCATACTTCGTTTACCGAGGTAGGGGAGACGCCGAACCTAGTCGAGTCGCCGCTGTTATGTTAGATAATTGACATTTTTCCTTGGATAATTGGATACAGGGTACCCGACGATTGTGATTGACTGATTAAAGCATGTTCTTCGCGGCAATTAAATTCCCGCACTGTAATTCAATCCACTTTATTCTCGGGGTGATTGTTTTGCCAAAAACATCATTTCAACATCTTGTTGTTCGATTTGCTGGTATCCCATGCTATTTTTTATAGTTTTTTTTTCCTGTACCATTCTCGAGTATGAGTTTTTGCACACCGTTTATTGTAAGTCTCTACGTTTGGCGTCGGCGCTTTTATTTTCCGTATGTGTGTGGTACACTTGCTCGTAGCTCGAATTTCAAGCGCTTGCCAAGTCTGTTCCATTCATTGCTGCGATCTCGCACCGCGGCTTGTTTACCATCTCTGCAGCCTCCCGAGGACAGGCCAGCACGACCACACTCCGTCGAACAGGAGATGTGAGGTCGAACACCGATGAGGCTCCAGCAGGGAGCAGGGATTGAAGATTAGACTTCAAAATTTTAACCGGCTTGCAAAGGAATACCATACCTTCATTGATACCTGTTAAGAAACACTATTTTGTTCATGATAGGAACAGTATCTTCATGGTAGGAATACCATAGGTTAATGGAGAAAATTGTTTTTCCAAAATTAATATGGTTTTGAGGGTACCTTCAGTATAAATAAAATATATGTGTTTATCTAGGTGAATTTCGAATGTTTCCAAGTTTCCAAGACTTTTGGCGAATATTATTCTAGCACTTTGTAGACCTCATGGTGTGTTGTAATGCTGTAACGTACAAAAGAAGTTCGTGGAATTGTGGAATCCAAACAGGATATGACCGCTCACCAAACGGCAAACATAAGAAGGCCCAGTAACACACCAATTTGGAAGCCAATGGACCAGAAAAACACATGATCCACATTCATGGTATTCGTATACCCACGAATTTGGTACCTCACACAAACAAAACCTTGTAAAATTCATTCAGCTGTGAATAATTAATAAATATTAAAAATTAAAGTGGTAAAACTTTACGAACAATTAACCATCGAATTAAGCGATGTAATTAATTAAGACATTGAAGGTATACCCTCAGATTGAATTCCATCAAATATCGAATATCAATGCATAAATGTTTCGGCTGTCTGTGTCGAAAAAGTGAGCCGGTTCAGTCATTCTGGGCTTGTTTATTTATTTATTTTACCATGTCTCTGCAGCCCATGCAGGAGTGTCTTCACTCGTCTCTTCAATCTCTGGGACTTCATAGAGGTTTCGGCTCTCTTATCTGCGCTCCGCCGGCGGTCGCCACATCTCACCAGTTCCCACCCTTCGAGGGTAATTCCGAGAAGTCTGCGCCGTTCGCTTTCGAGGGTCCCAAGCCGGTATGGGATCTCCGGTGCCCGGTGACATAAATATATCCTCCTTAACTGAACGAACACACCGAGCAGCACACCACCAAAAACCGAAGGAGCCGCTAATGCATGCACGCACACATACATACATCTATATATACTCTATGCTACAGGGTGTCTTTCAAATCACTCTTTGTTAGAATGAATACACAGTGAGGTACCATGCAAGTTATGTTATTTTAAGGAACAAGATCTTTAATACCCTGTATACCCCAATAAAGCCTTGTATTTATTAGAGGCGTATTAATAAAATAAATAACGCCCGATGTGTCTCGCCCAAGTTCGAGATGAAAGACGCCATCAAAGAAAGTCGACATCAAAGAAAGTCGAAAGGTGCACCCATCATCCTACCTTCAAAGCACCTACCTTTCAATCAGATGCAGCGACGAAATTAATTAAAAATTCAAATTTATCTATGCCTAGCAATTCTCGGAAATTGAAGTAATTTGTAAATAAATCCATCGTTATTTCTCTTCCTAAAAACTTTGGTTATTTCGAATTAAGAATTAACGTGTAAAACTAACGTTTAATGTAATCATATTTTCTACTCATATTGTATAATATGTACATTCCATTATCGATTTTGATTAAGTAATGACATTCATATCCTACGGCTGTTCATAAACGTACTAATAGATGGTGTGGTTCTGGGCTTACCAGTTAGGTAATATGTTCTTAGTAGTACCATCGTCTTCGGCTAGTGCTGCAATTTGTCATACTCGCGAATATACTATTCCACATGCTGTGTCAAATTTCCAGTTAATCCATTTTACGCGAAAATGACATTTCAATTTAATTTTCTTCGAGTTGTTGAAGCGCCAGCGAGGCGCTGGCGCTGAGATAATTTACGACATGCCAAAGTGTGAACTTTTTCGATGCCGTTTACGTCTTGAATTTCGCTCAAATATGATATTTTCTGTGCTTTTTCGGGGCTCGTTTGGAGAGCATTTAGCGTACACGAAACAGCGACGCGCGGTAGGCCTAAAAGGGGATTCCAGGAAAGCAGTCGAAACATCTAATGCGTGCAGGTAATTTCGAAGACAAACGCCGTGTGATTAATGACCGGCATTCGAAGCCGGAGCATTCAACGTGCTTGTTAGTTGTATGTTTTGTGGGCACAAATTTAATCAGTGCCAAAAATTTCTATAATAGGGATAATTATATTTGCTTAAAATTTAAGTTGGGAACTTGAGAGCTGCATAGTTAAATAAATGATCAGGCAGTACCAACTTGTACAAAATTACCTTGGGTTAAGTTAGATAACTTGGGTTAAGTTAGATTTAGTTAGGTTTGAATAGGTTTGGTTAGGTCTGATTAGGTCTGGTTACGTTTGGATAGGTTTGGATAGGTTTGGTTATGTTCAAAATCTTGAAATCAAAATATCTCGGGAACAACATAATCGACCCGAAAATATTATTAGACATTTGGAATCAGCGTTCTCTTTTCTTTCAAAATAGTGTATTTTTATTTTGAAAAAGTTGATTTTGAACTTTAAAATTTTACATGAGTTCTTATGGGAAACGAGAAAAAAGGCCTTAACTCTTAAACTAATAATCGTAGGAACTTGAGCGTACTCTTAATTCAGCGTTATCGAATTAACTTTTCGCTCCCAGTATTGGTCACAGGAGGGTGGGAATATTTTTTGTCAAATCAAAATGCCAAAAACTGCACCTCTGATTTTTCTCATTTCATTCTTTAAAACGGCATATCTCGGAAACTACTAATCGTAGCGACTTACGCTTCGTCTGAATCGATTCAGAGTTAATCAAATTAGATATTAAGTTGTAAAATCTAACAACTAGGGGGAAACTGTTCGGGTTAAAGTGTACCCAAGAATTTGAAAAACGTTGAAGTCTCCACTTTGGAAGGCTGTGTCTCGGAAATTATATGAGCTACAGTGCCCATATTTTGAAAAACACTCATAAACCATCTGAAATAATACGCTGTTAGTTGCATCCTGATCGGGGCTAGTCAAATATTGGTCCAAAATTGCATTTTGAAACTGTATACTTTTCAAAATAACTCGATAACGACCAAATCGACCCCAATAAATTATGACATTTTCCGAATCAGCTAACATAGTTTGAGATCTATCTCAGAATAAATAGATAGAAAATTATGACAATATATTGAAATTTTATCAAGGGGTAAGTATTACAAATTTTCAAAATCTTAAAAGTCAAAATATCTCGACAACGGCATAATCGACCCCCAAATATTATTACAAATTTGGAATCGACGTGTTTTATTTTTTCAGAAAAATAAATTCTTTATTTTCAGAAAGTTGAGTTTGAGCATTTAAATTTAACATGGGCTCTTATGGGAAACGAGAAAAAACGGCCATAACTCCTAAACTAGTAATTGTAAGAACTTGAGCTTACTCTTAATCGATTCAGTGTTATCGAATTATCAAGTTTTCGCGTCCAGTATTGAACACATAAGGGTTGGAATAATTTGGCCATATCAATATATATATCCAATTCAGGCATTTGTAGTTTACACGCATAAACCAGTTAGTAATGCGTACTAGACTTACTACACCTACTCATAGTACTCACTATATCATCACGTAGGGATTACGCATGTTCTTTTTTCCAGCAGTCAGCAACTTTTTCTACAATAGAAATCCCATGAGAACCAAACGCGAATGTAAAGAAACCCATATATCAACCTATTAAACCACGCTTAATTTTTGCAACGCACCACACAAGCCAATAAAACAAAAACGAACGGATCTAGACAAGTCATGACTCGCACATCTGTTTGTTAATTACTTGTTGTAATTCTACTACTACCGACATGATTATAATAAATTTAATTTCGTACAAATTCTCTGCCCAGAGACATCCTTAACAAATAAAATAAAAATACGCCTAATTTTTTCATTAAAAATTATACAAACTACATGCAATTAGAATAACCCTTATTTTCGGCGTCGAGTGACAAGAATAATAAGTATTAATTTCAATTAGCCACAAGCACATCGCTTTAATTACTCCCCTATTTCCGTTTTGTGCGGCCCGAAACAGCCAGTTAGTAACTTGCTTGTGGTAGGTCCGGTGTGGAAGGAACCATTTACGCCACCCGCATCACAAATTCAGCATTTTCATTGCAGCCCAACGAAAAAGAAAAAATAACACCCTAAAACTTGTTCCGAGTAGCATGGAACGTGCGCCCACACAATAAGTGTCATTGTTACGTCCGCTAGAAGTGGGAATCTGGTCAAATAAACCTATTCCATACTTTCCCCCAGTGTCCTTTGCTGTATTGTGTCACAGCGTGCGTAATTACAGTGATTTTTTCATCTCAGTGACCTTGAAATGAGTCTCTGAGTCTCTCTTTATCATGGTGTGGTGTTTATGATTTACTCGCGACAAGCCACCCCCCAAGCTACTTGTTGGTGCATAGGGAGAACGTGTTAATGCCCACCACGTCCGCAATAACGTTAATGATGTTCAATTTTTATGTCTTTAGCCGCGTTTGCTTCGGATGCCGAGACCTTACAGACCTGTATTGTGGTGTATTGTGTTATGTGTGTGTGAGTATGTGTACGATTGAAATTAATGTCTATTTTGAGCGCGTTACATAGCAAAGCAAACGCACACTTGCGTCGAAATTTATGTGTGCACATAAAAGCTTTTAATTGCGCCTCGAATCGATTTAATTCTCGTTAAATCGTGACGAATTTCATACAAAGACATCAGTGGTCCATCAGGGTTCTTTCCAGCATGCGCCCATTTCGCATACGTATGCAGAGATTGACTTGTTTTCGCGGATTTGTAAAAAGTTTGCTTCGTCATTCTGAATAATAACTGTACAGATTGAGCAGGGTAATTTACAGTAAATATTCATGTTAATATTTGAAAATTTCTTTTTAAAAGTAATACAGTGAAATAAAGTGCCATAAACGGGGAAAGGCCCTAGACTGGACTCATTTTGTCCGTCGTCGACAGGTTTTGCACGATAATTACAAGTCAATTCGATATAGTAGACGAGAGGAGGAGCAGGAATGGAATTAAACACTAGCTACAATAGCACTTTTGCTACAACTGCCAGAAGAGACAAGAAAACTGCTGAAATATCGTAAAATTTTGATTCTAATCCAAAGCGGACAATTGGGACACTTCCCTTGTAAGATTAAAGTGAAACATTGTCTGTCTCATTGCTTAAACAACTTACAAATGTTTAACATAAATAGATCGCAAATTATGACGATATAATGAAATTTCGTCAAAGGATAAGTATTAAAAAAATTCCAAAATCTGAAAAATCAAAATATCTCGGAAACTATATAAGTTTTAGAGTCCATATTTTGAGAAAACACGCATAAACCATCTGAGACAATTCCCTGTTAGTTTCATCCCGATCGGGGCTGGTCAGAAATTGGTCCAAAATTACATTTTGAAAGTGGATATTTTTCAAAATAACTCGAAAACGACAAAATCGACCCCCATATATTATGACATTTTCTGAATCAGCACGTTCCGCTCTATAAGATAGCATAGTTTGAAATGTATCCGAGAAAAATAGATAGAAAATTATGACGATATAATGAAATTTCATCATTATTCATTCGCCATTAAAATTTTTTCAAAAATCTTAAAATCAAAATATATCGGAAACTATAGCGCAAAGACACCGATTTTGAAGATAAAATCGAAGGAAGAAAAAAGCACGAATACGGAGTTTTTACTGTCCTAAAATTTCGCATATTTTTGTACAAAATCAACATTTTCATATATTATTTATAGAATCCTACATCGCTTCGCTTCACTTCTGCTAAGTTCCTATAGCTCAAATACCTCTTCCAATACTAAGAAACATAAACAGGGAAATAAAATTATCTCCAATTTTAAAAGAACACCCATTTAAGCCATTACGAAAAATGAAATTTACAAGCCCTTAAAAACTTTAACGATCCCCACATGCAAAATAACACAAAATGAGATAAGGCTGATTAGGAGACCTAATCTCGAAAACGACCAAGCGAAAAAAAATCTGACACTTGACATTTGTTTACATATTTCACGGAGGTCCTACCATTTTTTCAACGTCTCCATCGTCGTATGTTTGCAATACAAATCATCTTCAAAGAGCCAGAGCGCCACACGTCCTAGACGCTCGCCACCTAGAAACCGAACATGTCAACTGTCAACATTTCGAGAATATGAAATTCTTATAATACAAACAGAATTAAATAAATAGATAGAGATACAGTTTTTTCCAAGAAGGCCCGAGAGGATAAATACATGTTGCGCCCCAAAGCTATTTGGAAAAAAAAACCTCATCAGGTTATTGAAACACCAGCGCGTTTGAAGAGGCATTGATGGTTCTGGCGATGAATAAGAAGAAGAAGAAGCACGTTCTTCCTCAGTGACACAGTTTATCTATTTATTGTAGGCCCAGACCCACTGCCACGTTACACACGTTTCGTATTTATTTTATGAGCGTTTTATAACGTTCAAAAATAGCGCCTACTACTGGCAAATCGCTAACAACCTAATAGAGAGAGTAATAGCAACAAATGAAGAATGAGTGTATAGACGTATAGACGTGAATTTATGAATGGAATTTAGCAGTTTACAAACTATAAAAGTATGGAACACGTTTGAAAATGCATTTTTTTATAAATTTTAGTTAAATATGTGACGAATTGCTTGCCATTCAGGTTCTTCAAGAAGTTTATGACTAGTTTTTGTATGAAAATAAGTAAAACATGTATAAAATTGCCCCTAGACTGTCTTTTTAAAGACTCTAAATGTTCCGGAACTTGCTAGAATTACAGGAAAGACTAGATAGCTTCAAACACATCGTAAATTGCCAATGAATAGTAAAAAACTGGAAAGAAATCAGATTTTTCTACAAAGAAATTAAATTTGGTACTTGCAATAAAATAACAGAAATGTATCAAATTTAGTCAAACAAGTATCTATTGTCCATCCAGGAAGAATTTTTATGCTCTTATAAGACTAATCCTTGTTGAAATCTTCCTAAAATGCCGCAAAACGTGTCCAAATTAAAAAAAAAGGCAACACAAGACCAAGTCTCTTTAAAAACGTCTTCGCAAACTATGAAAATATTCGAAAATTGACTATAGTTATGACTAAAACTACTTTTAAACAGAATTCCTTGTAAAAACGGAATTAAACACTATACAAACCAATTAAACACATGGAATACATGTGAAATTTCTAATTTTACCGAAATATATAAACACATTCAATTCAGGAAACAATTTTAGAATATTTCCCAACTGTTTTTTCACACACAAGTCAAAACCTTGCCGAAACCACCCTTACATGTCTTTACAAAACCAACAAATGTTCGAAAACTAAAGAAAACGAACACAATTCCGCCATTCTAGGGAAGCGTAAAATGCAAATGTCAACCATTCTCTTCCAGATGTAGAAGTAGAATAGCCGAAGAACAGGATGTCACAATTGTTCTCGGGTCCCAGCCGGAACTGGACACTTATCAGATGGTAATTTATGCACAATTTTAACGACTTCTACGGAAAGGTTCAGCTCAACCGTTTGTTAATTATTTTACATTTATTTTGCCAACAGTTTGGAGACGTAAAACTAAAAAAATAAGTTGGAATTATATTATTATTATTCAACAACCTTTTTATACCACATAATGGTGTAAAGGAATAGTAACTTTCACCCAGCCCAATCCGGTCTCGCTACTGATGGTACTTGCTCTGAACTTTTTTGGGCATATGGGTTTTTTTCCGGGGACAGTTGCAAGCGAATCGTCCAATAGTCGCGTTTTTACCGCAAAATCAGAAGTTCGCGGACGGCGCCGTAGCCACTTGTTGAGTGAGGAGACCAAGTGGTCACCCACCCAACGCCTAGCTACGTCCGACGTTGCTTAACTGCAGTG
>WSZQ02078879.1:0-18300 GCA_019419845.2 Weissflogia rhopalogaster
AAATATAAATAAAAGTGAAGTTTTAATAGACATAATTTCAAGTTTTTTTTTTCTATCAGTAAAATCATCGTTATTGGACTGGAGCTTATTGTGTTATAATATAGGTTGTAAGCAATCAATGACACGCTGTTTGTATCAACTGAAATCCTGTCCTGAAATCATCAAATGAAAAAAGTATCATATTTTAAGTAAATTACTGTTATTTGCCAGATTTGAGTATGGTAGTTTTAGAGAAAAGTATAAATTATGACCTGGATACACATACATTTGCATCAGGTCAATTACCAAATGTGAATAATTAAACTTACTCATCGATTTTACCTAGTAAATTTCACAGAACTTCGTTAGAATTTATGCGAATACTTGCGATGCTTTCAGTTGAAATTGAAGACGACTTAAATACATATATTTGCTGATTCTGTATTGGAAAATTCACAAATAAATTTATACAAAGATTTAAATTAATTATATATTAATTATTATAATTTATTTAGTTTTTAACAGATTCTGCTCCGATAACATGCTGTTTTCATTGCTGGTATAATTTTGCACAAACCATATTTCCATACGAAAATAATTAAAGTTTGGATAAATCTCAAACTATTTTTCATTAGAATCCACAAATCAGAACAAAACCTTTTCATATTGTGCTGTCCACACTAGTTAATGATTGAATAACTTGTCTAGTGGATGAGTTCATATCACGAACGTAATTCTCATTTATATGTATAAAATTAACGTCTCTTTGAGCATTGTATATGCATATACACAGGCCTAACAACAACCTCATTCAATGCGGCTCTGGGAAAGTGGGTATTTGTGAGTGAATTTAATTTCTGGTCGGCATGATTTTCATGCTGGAGAATTAATATTATAACAACTCAATCCAAACCAACCGTCCGACGTCACCGCTTAAATTGTAATCCTAAAAATTTCACTGATATGTAACGACTAGATAGAATTTGTATGCATCAATCAAGTCGGTTTTTCCAATTATTTTGCGCACACTTACCACCGCCGCGTCGCACCGTTTGCCGGGATCATTTTGTTGTCGGTCTATTAACGCTCGTTTTTGTTTCAACCGTTTTGATTTGTTTGGAGTGGAGAGTGGCGTTGTATTTTGGACTAAAACAGCATTCAATCGGCGCCGCAGTGGTAATCGGTTAAATCATTACCACGCCATTCGATTCGTTACAACAACAGTAATTATCGAGGGTTATTCGGAAGGGTTTTCGTCGACGGTAGCGGCGGCGGTGGAAGCGGCAGCAATGTGCGTGGGGCCCCGGCCGCGGGAGCGGCTTAAAAGGTACGCATGGCTGCTGTTCTCATTGTGCTCTGCAATTGTGGGCCGTGTTCCTAATTCACTTTGCCAAACAAATCAAATCACTTTTACATACATTGCTCGGGGATTATTTGCGAAGTGCTTTAGCAAATTTAAAGTGGTTTAGGAACAAGGGAAAGAAATTAATTTAAACTTTCATTGTTGATCAACATACGCATGTTATAGAGCAATAGTAGAAGGAATCACTCCATATGAGAATCGTGAAGAATATTTAAGTAACTTAGGAAAGTGTCGTACTTCCAGTAAAACTGATTTATAGTTCGGTATTTGAAAATATCAGTTTTTATGTTGATTTTTATTCCAATTTTAACATTCAACTTCATTTTATTAAATCTTTTTCAGATTTGAGGAATATATTTCAAAATGTCTAATTTAAATAAATAAAATTAATCATACACGTTAAGAAATTTTGAAGGTACATATTTGTAGATGGAGAATCCAATCAATCTCAAACCCACATGATGAAACATTTCCGATTTCTTATACCTGCATAATATGCCATCATCGAAGCGTATTTCAATCGCAATCAAAAAACGAGGAACAAAAATATTTCAAAGATATTTGATGTGCACGAAATACACTTAGCTGCATGTGGTAAATGGGCGTATGCCGAGCATGACAGCGGCAATCGCTGAGCCCGGTGCCTGCCGGCACGAGAGCAAACAAGTCAAGCTGAGTAGACGTATATGTCAGACATTTTTCTATCAATCTGCGTGGCATCGATTCATATCGAGTTGTGGGCGGCGCGTCGGTCGTGGGTGGAGGCAACCGAAAAATGATAAGATGTGCTACGTGCGTGTACAATGCACACGTGCGGTGGCGGCGATGGCGGCAATGGCGGTGGCTGAAATGCACCGCACCGTGGTGGTGCGCGGTGTGGTTTACGCCTGTATTGATGGCGGGCACTTTAACCCACAGCGTGCGCTCCCGCCGTGCAGAATATTGCTGAACTAACACACCACTACTATTTGCAGGCACATCCGAGATGAAAAAAAAACGAGAAGCACTCGAAAAAGAGTGTAAAAAAATGAATATGATTTCTTGATATATCTGCGACGGCACTACGTACAGGCAGGCGGTGATTTATGCCCGAAATGTTTGCTTCATATATCAAAATAGGAATGACTTCGATTTAGTCATATGTATGCGTATTCGCAGTAAGGTTTTCATTGCATTTTTTGGTTTATTTGAATAATATACGGCGTGTTGGTTTATGGGCCTCTTTATAGATCTAAATGTTCGAGGTGATGTTGGGTTTTCAAGTTCCGTTTTATGTTATGATTTACGTTTATGATCTAAGAAAGGATGGTGATAGTCTCAGAGAGGAGAACTGAGTACATAAACTTATATGATTTAAAATATATCATACTTTTTAAAATTAAAATTAATATGACCAGAACACCAAGGAAAGAAAACACTAATTTAAGAAGATAATTTGTTTAGATTTAAGTCTTTGCAAGCGAGACTTTATCGGTAGCGCTCTGTGGCATCTCGAAACTAATGTTATCATACAGCACTGAGGTGCTGGTAAGCGCTAGGGTCGTTTTGTTCACAGGGTGCTTAGGGTACGTGTAGCGCCGACCATGTTAGAACAGTATTATAGTTGGGCGCCGTATCCGCGCCGTTCAGGAGGGAATGGAGGGGAAGAGGCAAATCCAAACTTATTTCCGTTTAAAAATATTAAAATAATTAGGTATTTGTCGAAAAAAATCGAATAAAATTAAAACTGTACATTCCTGGAATAGAAATCAAACAACACCCAAAATAAGTTTTAAATACAATCTTTTGTGGACAATTCAATTAAAATCTACACTAGAGAACATATTGTCACATATATTATTCTAGATCCGGTACCTAATCAAATATAAGTACAATCAAGAATCAGTAATGGACTTATTCAGTTCTTTTTAAACGAAAATTTAAAATATCAACCACAGAAGAGAAAATAATATTTTCTTGGAAGGATTAAAAATAGTATAAAATATGCAGGTGGCAGTAAAAAAGAAGAAGAAAAGTTTTCACACTTTGTGCGGAAAATTTAAGCAAGCGTGTAAGAACTCTTTAGTCGACGGCGATGTGCTGATGTGCATCAACTGGAGGCGAATGAATATTTGTATTAGGGATGTGGTACTGATGTAGGTACATACATACATATGTATGCCCCCGTCGCGTCGCCGTCGAGTAAAACTCGCACCGAAGGCGGATTGAGACCACCCGCCACCAAGCACACACGGCGCCGTGGGGCGGCCCGCATGTGTAACAACTTGTAAAAGAGAAAATGCAGATGGATGTATACGCAGGCAATGCCAACGGCAGTGGCGGTTACTATAAAATTTTTTTTTCTCGTCGCTTGCGCATGGTTGCGGTGCGTCCGGGGGGAGGTTGGTGGCGGCGGAGTGAGGACTCAGTTTACGCCCTCCTACGTCTCCGACGCAGTAGATTGCAGCTGCGCGGATGCGGGTGGTATGTAAATGAAATGCTTGGAAATATTCCAAAAATAGTAGCTGTCGAAGGGTAGAATTTCGCTAACAAATTTCGGCTGTGATGCTGGAAAATAGCGCAGTGGTTTTATATCAAATCGTATTATTTAAATTCGTTTAGAGTAAGTCTTTATTTATGGGCCATAATACAGTGAATGTGGTTGTTTATGCGAAATTCTTGACTTTATTTTTTAATTCAATTTTTGAATTACGCCGGCAGCATATTTTTTTCCACTGCGGGTATTTACATGATTAAGCTATAATATCTACGGAATTGTTTTTGGGGACCGGGTGTGCGACACATGAAGTGCCGCCATCGCATAGCAAAGCAGATTAGGGATACAATGTCCCCGACATTAACCAGACTGTCGGTTTTTTAAACGACCATTCATTTGCGTCAAGTCTGCCGTTGGCTATCAAACCATGGGGATGGGATAAGTGGATAGAATCTGATAACCAAATTGTGGCTGGAAAAGAGCGACTATAATTGCTCATGTTACCTTCATATTATCAACGCACACGACGTGCATATTAAGAAGTTCGTTACGTTCCTAGTGCTACTCATTGTACCCATTCTGATTTCGATAAGTGAGGCCCGCTGCGTGTTGTTGACACTCAATTTTATTGCATGGGTGGTTTTGTGAGGGTGTGGCTCGACCAAGAAGCGGTATGCGAACGATTCGCTTGTGGCGGTTGGATCAAAATTGAATGAGGGTTTCTATGGGGTATGGTGCGTTCGCTCCGTTAAAAGCAAACGAAGCAATTGACCCCCCGACGCGAGTAAAAACAACACCGCGGAACGGATGCACACAAGTGGGGCCTCTCGCTACCGAGTCGTTGGCGTTGTGGGGGCGGCGGTCGGCCGGTAAAGCGGCCTCGGGAAAAATCCACTCGGTTACGCTTCCGCACCCTCCCTGTACAAGAAAGCCTAATATGGTAATTACGGGCTAATAATATCCACCCCAAAGAGTTGGCGGATGAGCCGGGCCCGTACGCTATGAATACTGGGCGAAGAGGTCAGGCTCTTGGATTTTTTCCAACCTCTGGCAAATTACAGCCTGTATCAAAGATTTTAGGCCAGTGTTTGCCTGAATAAACGACCATCCTACATACAACGACCATCTACACAAGATGTTATTACTATGTTACTTCACTTTAATCTTACATAAAGAGATCATTTGAACAGAAAAATGACTTAATAACATTGATATTATTATTATTATTATTATTATTTACATACTACTGTGAAAGTATGCAGGCTAATTATTTGGTGAATTTTGATTTGGTGAAGTTATTTCATGCCTGACTCAAAATTTTCAAAGGAATAATCGAATCAATTCTGTCACAATTCAATGCAAATCTCTGGCAGTTGTGGCGCATTGTACGCTAGGGGATTCGTGGCCCAAATATCGGCTCACACGACAAAGGCGCGCTTATATCACTTGTGCCCTGCACAGTGGAGTAGAGGAGGAAGATGCGCTTCATATACATTCATAGTAGCGGCGGCAGCTACGGCCGAAGCGTTGGCGTTATGCGGGAATGGGAAGTTGCCGGCTTCCAGGAGTGCGCCACTGTCAAAAATCATACATTATCTTTTCCCGCATCGTTATAGCGGAGTATATTTTATCCTTAAACCCTTCGTAAACAACAATGTGCCTGCTTGGGTGGCATATGAATAAACGATAAAAAAGCTAGCCGTATTCACAAATTACTTCAATATTCAAAATGATTTTTAACTTTCCACACTACGGCTTTATTTCCAAATAAAATAAAATAGTACTCGTAATAGAACTAATAATAAATAGTACTCGTTTTATTTGCTCATGCAAAACTATTTTAATACTTTACTATTAATGAATTATACAAACTATTAAATGTATGCTTCACTTTAATAAAATAAAATGAAACTGCATTGTGTATTATATTTTAGAGTAATGTGACTTACTGCATATAAATAATATATCAAAGGATTGTAATATGACTAGAATGTTGGAATATCAGATTTTGAGTTTCCCTCTTTTATTTTGGAATAATACAACACTTGGTAATGTTTGCAACATATTTCAAACATAATTATGATGTTAATTTCTGGTTTATATTACAAAGTTTGTTTCTTTTTGTTTAATTCTACAACCTTTTCTACCACATAGTGGTGTAAGGGATTAGTAACTTTCACCCGGCCCGATCCGGTCTCGCTACTGATGGTACTGCTTTGAACTAATTTGCATATGGGTTTTTTGCTGGGACCGTTGCAAGAGAATCGCAAGAGAAGAGCTGCTTGTTGAGTGTTGAGACCAAATGGTCACCCATCCAACGTCCGACGTTGCTTAACTGCAGTGATCTAACGAGCACTGAGCTGCACAACGCGGCAAGCCGCCGCTTATGAAATATATACATTTTTCGTATATATGAATCGAAAGGCGGCTTTTACGGAGGCTGCAGTGGGTGGATACAAGCGTTTTGAAGTAAGCGTGTGCCAAAATCATCAATCGGGCGTCAAATTCTTTGGGGGACGCTCGTAGTAGCTACTAATGCCACGCCTTAACACTCGTACTTTTATTTTACAGTCATCAACAAGCAACTAATGAAATGTACTAACGCACGTCGTTATGGCCTCCTTTTATTAACATTTATGCATAAGAAGAGTTTGCAACAAATATTTTCTAAAACCTATGAAAAAGTAGCGAACATTACTCGAGTGTAAACGCTTATGCACGTGCACCCTGCGCGATTCTGTATGGTTATAAACTATTCGTAACATTTCGGAGGCATTTAATCAGCACATACTATTTACGACAAACTATTATTTATGAATCGACGGAGAATTTATTTTTTCGTATGTTTTTATTTATTCCTCATTGGTATTGAATGCGCTATGCGTAGGTCGTAAATTACTCAACTGGCCGCTTAGAATAGTTTATCGATGTTTGAATATAAATAAAATGCGCATATAAAAGCGTCGGATGGACCGCAATCGCAGCCGGTACGTGACCGGCGCTGATGTCCCCGAAATTCGACCCCGAGCCAGGCCCAGATGTACTGACACAGCCGATGGGACCTCGGTTATCTCATGTCGCTGTTGGGTGGTGGCATGTGCGGTTGTTACTTCGATTTTCAGCACTGGCACCATGTGCGTTTCCCGAAGACGACGCCTTCGCCCTGAAACATTCGCCAGTCCCGCATTAATTTGCTGCTCGTATAAAATAATTTGCACTCCATTGCCAAATCAAAATTTCTATAATGTAATCTGAATGTGTTTATTTCAAGAAAGTTAACTTTAACACCGTATTGTTAAAATTATTTAAGAATATTATTTAATTCTAACAAAGACGCCTGATTCGATAGAATTAAATTTAAATAGTAATTTTTAATTATAAAATCTAATTTATATCTAGTTTTCAGTAATTAATTCATCCAAATCATTAATTACCGAAAACTAATTAATCAGGCTTAGTGTGAATTTTCTTATATCTTATTACGCAAGTAGACGACGATGGCTTGGTGACTTTACTTGAATTAATTATCATTAGCGATAAAACATGGTGAAGCAAGCAATCTTTTGGGATGATGCGAAATACTCTTAACAGCATAATTTTTCTTATGAGAGCGAAAAGTTGCTCTGAATCTGCCATGTTAAATATAAGCATAAAATACGAAAAGACTTGCAAACTATGCGCATGTACTTGCGCGTCATTTGAATATACTCTGCGTGTCATCCCGGCGCATCCGCAGCGCTTTTACGTACCATCGGAGAGATATATCTCCAGCAAGCACACACGTATTTCTTTGGTTAAGTTTTCGGACAACCCGCCGATATGCGGTTGGGGGTATAACACTATGTTGTGCTAAAGTTTACATCAAGGAATAAGAAAAAAAAAATATGAATGCGACAGAATATAAACCACGCCCTAAATACATACATCTTTCATAAGTGCTCGACGCGGCTCTTAAATTCAACTTAAAACTTGCGAGTTGTGCCATGCAGAGTATTTAGATATTCTAATACTTTATCTTGACATAAATTATGTTAATATTAAGTCAGATTTCATAATGGAATTTTAAAACTAAGTTTTAACTTTACTTTTTTATATATTTATGCAAGTATGTTACTAGCATGTCAAGTGGAAGGAAATTTTGGCAGTTCGCTAGGTCAATGCCTATGAATATATTTTCAAGGCAAAGATAGAATTAAAATGGAATACACTAATGATATTTTAATATATAAATTGATTGGTTATTAAATAATTTTCTTCCTTCAGGCTTTGTTAAATTTAATTAATACATTTTCAATTTTAATTTGGCGTAGAGGTACAGGAAATAATTTTACGCAGTTTTTTATTTAACGCAAAAATACTGACTTTAAAGGAATATACAACGATGTATCACTGAAATCAAAATTGGGCAAGTATTGTCCGCACTACTACATTGTTAGGTATTATTGCACTCCAAAAATATATTCAATATTCGAAATGACAAATTTATTAAAGTGTGAGTGCCGAAAGGATAATATATGATTTATTTCAAGTATTGTAAGCATTACTTGTTAAACAATGATATGAAATTCTTGCCAAAATCTTATTATATGTTTTTAATGTTGAAAATTTATCTAAGCTGGAGAACTATTACTGGCTTCAGAGCCAAGTAATACTGAATTCTTTAAAACCCTACCAAAATGTAAAATATTTTGGAATAAAGTAACTTAGCCATATTTCAGAGGGAGAATTAGAATATAAAATGTAATTTTAAAATTAGTGTAAATTTACATCCACCCTTTTCTTACAACATACAACTTGCTGATTTAAACATCAAGCAACGAAGTAAATTGAAAAATATAATAGTCCTTTCTGCCGCTTAGTTCTAAAGTGATTAAAATGGCAGCTTTATAATTATGTACCAAACTTAATAAAGCTTAAATTAAAGGGAGGCATAAAATGCGCATGTAATCCTCGATTAATCCGCTAAATGAAGAAATCGGTTGTTGCGCAACTAACAAGGAGGCAACTCTTGCTGCTTTACTGTAACATCTTGCTGCCGCACGGCATCGCACCCCTCTATGCCTGCTACCGAACGTTAAGCGCTTACTTTACCCACGCTTTATTTAATATCGCCCTGACTACATGCGAATTATCCACGTTGATTACCATGCATACGTACGGCAAAGGAAGACAGGGGCATGCGGATATAATAACCTCAAAAGTAAATACGATTGCCACTCGCGTAGCTAAGTGGCACCGTGGAGGGCGCGCAAGAAGTGCACGAGTGCAATATCAACGGACAGAATTTGCACAATCTGTAATGGACGTGCGAGTGCAATTCGCTTTTTGCTGGGTGGCACTGGCGTACTAGTGGTGCGGTGGTGGTAGTATTGTGGGGTAGCAGAGGTTTGAGTATTGTGCGCGACGAGCGCACAAGCACTGCGCATCCCATTATAAGCCATTTCAAGTAAATTAGCGTTCTAGTTCCCGTAGTATTTCTGCAGCATTCAAGATTTCCTTGAAGTGAAGTGCATATTGCACATCGGGTGTAGCACTTGCATTCTGAAATACCGAAACACTTCTAACATAGTCCCAGACTTTTGATATTTGTTATCTTTTCTACTGTGCACCGAAAATTAAATGCGCCTGAAAGTATTGATAGTTTCTGGTATCGAAAGAATCTAAACTTGAAAGTATCGATACGAATGAATCCAACGAGATTATCGAAAAACGACAGTGGCACCATCTTAATATTCATACCTTAATATTCATATTTCCAACTTGTCTAAAATATCGAATGGTATAGACTATTATTTATGAGGGAACGAATTTACCTTAAATTAATCCTCACCCTAGAGAAATAAAGTTGAGCTTACATTTAACAAATACGGATGGCGTAAAAATCGGTAGGTATCGAATAGACTGGTAGACGGTAGTATCGATACTAATACCTTTTTGTCACCCCTGCTGAGATAAACAACTTTGTTTTATAATAATTCTAACGTCCTCATTATAACTATTCAAATCGTTTGTCTCTATTTCTTAGAGATTTAGAAATATAATCAATAGAAATCTAACGATTAAATACGTCATATCTTATAAATTTAACCCGATAGTGCAAAAAACGTTATCGGATTAGTATGGGCATGAAAAACTGCATTGAGATAAGTAAACATTGTTCCGGATATATTTTCTTCGAAGATATGTAATATTCAATGAAAAAAGAACCGAAAACAATTTCGCCCCAAAGAAAATTTGCCACAATTGGAAAACATATTTAACATCATAAAAATTCAGATATAGAGGTCAGATACAGTGAGGCGAAAAAAGCTAATCTTTGCTTTACAAACGAATGCATTTGCTTTTTTCCAGTCATATGGGTCTTAGCCACCGTACCGTGCCGTCTTCCAGATTGTCAAACTTTGTTATTATTTAAGTTAGAGGAAAATGAAGTAGAAGCTTTGTGAGTTGGAAACGTCGAAAAGAATGCAGAGCCAGCATAGGAGTAGCTTAGTTATCGACAAAATAAAACAAGGCACGAGATGGTGGCAAGAGCGCACAAACAACACAAGAAGCAACGGCGTAGAAACGGTCGCTGGCACCCTGCATCCATTGCTGGATTACGGATTAGTTATTGTGGCATATACGGCATTCGGACGTTTAGTGAGCGTAATTGATTTGTAGCGAATGTGTGAGACGTCGGTTATGTTTGCCTCTCGGTACGCCTCGCCCATTCAGGACGCCGTTTGCTGCTGCGCTCAGTGGCCTCTTCGTTTCGGTATTTTTCAACCGCGCAATGTGCGTTCGTGTGCGCGTCGTGTATTATTCAAGATTTGCCACAAAACGCGGTGGATAGCAGGGCGATAACTCCTTTTTGGAAGATTGTATGCCGGGCGTTCCACCAGAATAATGTTTCCCATTTTCCTCGTTGCCCTCGCTTACAGGATGCTACTGTTATTACAAAATATAATCAAATTGAAAAAAATATGCGTAATAGAATTCAAAACTATGGTTATCAGTAAATTCTTCATATTATTCTAAGACAGTTCAGAATAAAGTGAAAAGTTTTAATCGCCACCACGATAATTAATGAAGTGTACTCATTCGGAAAGACCATGTATAAAACATTTTATACAATGACTTTTTCCCATGTTATTAGTTTGTATCGCAGAGTGCCTTTCGGCCTTTTACAAGATACGTTGTGTGAAATTAAGAGGACTGCTGAAAACAATCCAAGAATTAAATTTTATTTATTCATGCGTATCATTTTTACAAAGTTCAACGTTAATAAAATTAGATTTAAAAAGTTGGAAGACTTTCGTAAAACTTTTAATAATATATAAATATACGCAACGAGCAAGATGGAGATAAATAAATATTAACATTAAATTTATTTATGTATTAGTAAAATCAGTATGTCTGGATTGAAAATTGCCAATTATATTTGTACTAATTGGCTCCTACGCTCGTTTAACACTTGAAATATACATATAATATACATACTCATAGGGAGCATAAAAAAGCACGGCAGCAAAATCGCTAACCCAAAGGGTGCACTAAAACGATGTATGGCAATTCCACACATAGGGGGGAAGTGAAAAAGAAGGGCAATAAAGTGGAATAAATGTGAAAATGTGACTAATTGGCGTGCGAGCGTAAGCAGTGTGCAAAAAAGCTTATTTTATGCTTGGCCATCAATAAATTCCCTTTCTGAATTCACCATTGATGGGCAGCATAAACGATGTAAAACATTTGATTATCGATTACGTTCTAACAATAGCACCGGAAGAATAATGCAAAATAATTTCCAGATGATAATTGTGAGAGAATTTGAATAAACTACTAGTACAAAAACTTTATAATTCACGCCGACCAAAGATTTATAAAGATAATATTTGCAGCAACCGCAATTATGTAGAACAATGGGTTGATTGTTTGATTCATTTTAATTTAACTACTAAGTACTGCTGTAATTCTAGTTTTCATTAATTAAAATGATGTACTTCAGGTATTTGTAATACTGGTAATAATATAAAAAATAGTATTAAAAATTAAGTCATTTCCATTACCCAAAGTATATTGTATGTTAAATAATTGGCCACATATGTGGAATAAATAGAAGCGGTCGTTTGTAAAACAAATACGATGGAGTGGGGAGGTGCATAAATGGGGTTGGTGAATAAATGGGCACTTATTATACAATTTCTACAAATCAACGAGGTTATTAGCATAACCACTTCCTTTGCATATCTTCCTGCTTCCTTTACAATATATTTTGCAAGCATTACAAACAATAAAGGAAAAATAAGAGCTTCACCATCTCTCGCCTCGCAACAATCTCCAGACGAGCTATTCTTCTTTTCTCGTTTAAATAGGCGAGCCTGGTATCCTGGTAGTAGTTGCTACAACTTCCCCTACTTTCCTTTCAATCTGTTTCATGCACCTCTGTCTTACAGTTGTAACTTTAGTATCTTCCTGTATGTTTCCCATGATCCTATATAGTTGATAAGGAACCCAAAGTATTTGAACCTTGTCAATGGCACTTCCAACCTGACCCTACCGTCTATCCTCACTAAATGAAAGATATATCCGTTGAAAGTCAAACTAACTAGAAATGGGGGTGAACTGACTCCACTCCACTTATTTGTTTTTGTGTTGGTTAACTGAATCTAGTTGATTTTTATAAGTGTAATTTTTGATCTGAGGTTTGTTTCCCAACTGTGTTAAACTTTCTTGAGCTTGAATTTGTTTTCGGTTATTACAAGCCATTTTTTGCTGATAATAAAATGAAGTACATGATTTCCCGTGCAGGAAAATGAAATAGAATTGCGGAAAAAATTTAGGTCAATTTAGCCTCGTTCAAAAATAAGTTTAGGTGTTTACAAAAATTCCACACATCTGCCGGTGACACAACAATGGCCCGTCCGCATTCCGACGCTCGAAAACGACTTGCTTACTTTTCCTTTTCTCTCATTGCGGCGCACCAGCCATCACAATACCACCACCAACAACGGGCGAAATGAAAATATTGTGTATATTTCGTGTCGGGTCGCTCGTTCGCCTACATTGTTGTTTCGCGTCATTGTTTGGAATAATTGAAATTTCACTTGGAAAAACTTCTTGCCAACCCCTTCATCCTTACGCAGGATTTAAGTATTTAATTTCAGTGGATCTATATATCTATTGCAACTTTTAGATAGAAATTAAAATTAATTTTGAACCGTCCCTTGCAATTAAGTCTTCCTGAGCGTATAACATTGATTTGATGGCTGCCTTCCATTTTGAAATTTTGTGTTCAATGTAAAGTACTCGCATAACATGATTATTTTGTATGCATACTTTATCAGAGCGCTGGAAGTAAAGCTGGGGAAGGTTTTCAAGCAAGCAAACTTGAGATAAAGCAATATTCTTGATGTATATTTCGTAAATTGTGTGGGTTTTTCCATTAGTCAATATTTACGTTCAGTTTACTTCATTATTATCTTAAAACAGTTTAATTTTTCGGTTAAAACCTTTCAAAAATACCTAGAATCAACTTGAATCAGCATGGAACATGTGGTAATTCGACAAACATTTTCAAGATTTCCTTTTGTTATATGTAGTTATCTTCTGATTTGGAAAGCTTTGATTACATTTGAATCGGGATTCAACTTTATCAAGACGTATTTTCTTTAAAAACATTTTGACTTTGCATCAACTTTATTTCAACCCCTGCAGAACTAAATTGACGGCAGAGCTAGTCAAGTATATGACGCACTCGTATTCAAATCGAAAATCATGAAATGAAGTATAAAAAGTCAATGATGCATAAACAATTTTGCAGCTATCGCCGTAGCAATGTTCTTACATTCTTCACTGTATCTAGCGTGTGTGCTCGGTGTATTTATGTATTTCGAGATGGTGAAAGAAATCAATTCTATACAATTTGTCTGCGCTAATAACTTCGTCGGTGCCTATAAGCACCGCTCAGCACACTCGGACGGGGCCGATCAGAATATCATCGCAAAGTTTGCTTCGCGATTCTCTGTTTTTCCTTTGCTCGGCTTTGCCCAGTTGCGGCTGTACTTTTTCCCACCGCAGACAAACTCAAACTCGCCGGATTTCAGCAGAATGGTGGGCTAAACATGTCTCATGTTTTCTACGCTTGCAAACGTAAAGAGAAAAAAGGACCTGTGTGTATTTCGCTAATAACAGTGTGGCCTGCAAACTTTTTCCTACGCCCCATCGCTTATTAAATAATAACTTTTTGTGGAAGTCTGGTGGATAAAGTATTTTTTCCTAGATCCTCATTCCATGCTTTTTCTTGGGTGTTTGTTAAGCAAAGGATAATACGTCAACTTCGTTATAATGAATTAATTAATACTAGAAAAAGGTGAACTCTGAAGCCTACTTCACAGAAAAATAATAATAAATGCAAAACATTTTGCTGTGGTTTTTGCTCTGCAGGAGTTTCTTATTGTTTTATTTAAGTTTTGTAATATTTAACATCTATTAATAATCTCAGAACAATTTGCTATGAGGCTAAAATTAATATTTCATTATTTTTTCTTAATACATTTACATCGTTATGAATACTATTCATAAAAAATCTAGGTTCAGCTGCGCATAATACGTGGAAGAAAGGGATGATTAATTTTCCGCACGCCTTTTGCTAAACGGCGCGCGTTTGTGACGATGACGTCAACGTGCGAATTTCGACGAGCATAAAAACTGATGATAATGAATGCGGAGGCGGCTGCGGGTAAGTGTAGGAAAATAGAAATACACTTGGAATAGTTCACTTCGCTTCGCGAGAAATACTCGGTTGTGCTAAATTCACTTCATGTGAATGCGCCAGCTCGGAATGCAAAAAAGTGGTGTGAAAGCACCACCGTTGAAAGTATCGCAAATAAATACATGAACATGCGCATGCACACAACCAGCATCGTTACGATGAGGTGCCACCTCGATGAGAAACTAGTTCAAAGCCATATGGTTATTATATTGAACTATTGCGGCTCTCGCATCGTAAATTATCCTAAACTCGGATGTTTATAATTTATAGGAATGGCAAAAGTTGGTAGGGAACTAGCAGTATATCGTTTATTATCGCTGCAGAGGCTGCAATTGATCGCGTTTCTGCGGGCTGCTTTCGGCTCTCAAGTGCTGGGTGCTGCTTCGTAAGCACTCTTCTGCGTGCACTCGCAGCTGAATAACTACGCGCGAAATAAATGGTGGGATGCAAATGTTTACAATGAGGGAGAACATTTAATTCCTGTGGTAGGTTCATGTAAACTCAAGTTTCTATGAATTTGATTTCTGTTACATTTGTATAGGTAAATTCCGATTCAACGTTTATTTTATGAAATTAATTTTGATGAAAACAGAAAATACCTTTTGAAAACGAAAAAAGATAAATCTTCTTACTTTTTATTATCCCATTTATTTTTAGTCCAATAAAATCGCTCGGTAAAATTAAATAATAATTCAGTAAATTGTGATTTCAAGATGGTAAGAGAATTTTGACCAATTAAAATAATCTACTATTATAATTTTTCAATTTTCTTGTTACTGTTTGACCTACTTAATTTTGGGATATACATCAAGTTTATTTATTCAGAGTTTTTCAATGTAAACCAAATCGTACAAAGCTATACCGTTAACAATGCCGAGTATTTGTATGATGAATGATATAAAAATGAAAAGTTTGGACTAGGGTCAGGATTAGATCTATTTTTACAAATGAATATATCGAATAATATGTCTGAGAGAAACGAGTTTAGAATTAGGCATTTTGAAAATTTTGCAGATCAACTACTTTGTTTTGAACCGATTTTATCCGCGGATGAGTGCGCGATTGAAATTGTACACGGTAGAAGTAATTACATTTCTCAGTGGCCCGGAGGTTAAATTCGATCTTAGATGTCCTTTAACTAAATATATTATGTTTATCCCTAATAATAATATATTTGTATTCAATATGTGGTTGGCACTAGTCTTGTCAAAAAAAAAATAGAAAAACTCGAGTCTCCGTGTTTCCGGGTTTTGTAAATCTGCGGGTGTATTCTGTTATGGTTTTGTCTGTGAAAGCCCGGGTTTGAAATCCGAACAAAAACTCGTTTACAGCGCCACCTAGTGTAATATAAAAAGACTATACGCATAAAAGTTATTTTATTTTCATTAGTTAATTAATAATGTATATAAATAAAAACAAAAAATAGGAACAACAATTTGGAAAAAGATAAATTCAATTATCAGTATTCTCAAAGAGAATGGCTATTCTCATTTTTCCAAATATGCATGAAATACAATCATTGGTCAATGTGAGGAAAGATTGAAGGCTTCGTTCGCTAGTACTCCAAATAAACATGTTAAAACACGAGCTGATACGTGCCGCAATCGCGGGAGCAATTAATCGCTGTTGTTTTAGTGACAACTATCAACAAGCTCCCGCGCACTCGCCTCGATTTCGATTTGGAAACAGAATCAAGCAATAGTGGGGCGTTCTCGCGTCGATTCCGGTTCATGAAACAGAATTTTTAGCTTCATCCAGTAGTGGGACGCAACCGCATCGATGCTGGTATCGGAACCCGATACTTTCAAAATCACCTGATTCTGGTATAGAATCCGAAACTTTTACGAAAATCCGAGTTAAACCCTTAAAAGTAAAAACCCGGTTTAACCTGAAACTGACAAGGCGGAAAACCGGGTAACCCGGAATTATCGGGTACCCTTGATATACCTAGTTGGCACGGTGTATGTAGCAAGAGATACAACAATATAACAATTAAATAAATGTTTAACAAGTCCTTTTACTGCACTGGAATTCGATGTTAGTTGTGTATTTTCTAATTATATGTAGTTTCAAGAATTAATTGAAAACTTAAAAAAGAAAAACCTTTCTACATTGAAATGATTGTGGTAAAGAACAATAGGTAACAAACGAAAATAAACAAAACACAAATAAACAAATAAAATTGTTTAGTCTGGAAAAGTTATAATATAGTGCACTCAGAAAAGTACACCTTATAAAATATAAATTCTAAGAAGTAGTGGTAGTTTTACATAAATCCGGAGGTAATGCTAATTAATTTCATATTTTCCACGACTGTTATTTTTTTAAATATACCTGCCTTAGGTGCGGCTTTCCTAGGAAAATGTATAATTAACACTTAAAGAAGTAACACAAAAGCTCGGAGAGTTCGTCGTGTAACGCTATGGAAATTATAAGCTCTTTATAAACCACTGCCTTCAACAAAGTAATAACAAACCATGCTACGCTTTTAAGGCCAGCCAAAAGCCTCACAAATTCACATTCACACCGCAGAGTATAACGCGAAAAAGCAAGCCGTGCAATTTTTCTCTCTTGAGGCTTTGTCTCATTCATTGAGGAACCACATGCAGGGCCGTACCTTTGTGACGGCTGGTATGCCTTGTTCAAGTACTACGTATGCCACTTATTTGTACCGGCTGCTTTTGTATGCGGCACACGCCACGATGATGAATAAAAAGAACCGCAAAGTGGACATTTGGGCGAGTTCTGCACAACGCCGTACACATGTCCATCGCATATCGCAATAAAACCAAACATAAACAGGACCGCAAGCAATTTTAACTTGGCTATTAAAGGCCCCGGCCAGTGTATGTATGGGTGTGTGTCCTCTTGTGGCCGGCCGACTATCTCGACGCTGGTGGTCGCGCACTGCCGCCACCGCTACCGCCGACAGAGTGGAACCGCTCGCCAGCTGCTGGCCCATTCGATAAGAACGCAAGTTTCATTATCACTGTATGACATACCAAACCAACATGCTGCTTTCCAAATATGAAACTCAAGATTGGTTTTGTAATTCGAACAAAAATGTTAAAAATCAAGTGCAGGTTGTTGCCCCTGTAAAGACAATCGTATTTCCATATTTATACCACAAGTCGTAATACAGTTTTAAATGTTTCTATCATATATTATATAAAATTAGTTGAGTTAAAACGTCACACGCCATTGGAGGACGCATTGTAAGTCTTATCCTGTGGATAGGTGAATTTAGCGTGGTTCCTTCAACCACTAGTATTCTGAGTTTTGATATTTGTATTGCATTTATTTAAACATTCTGTATTGAATTTTTGTGGAGCAAGTTACAATGAAAAAAATGCAAGAATGAAATTCAAAAATCAATACAAGCCACTTTATGCTTGTGCCAACCGGTATATACGCGTACCGATAGATTGTTTATTCAGTTTGATTGGAAATTTGTGCGCACTTGTCACATACACCTGTCACATAGGCAAATTTACAACTTGTTGCAAACATTTTAATTCAAGCTATTGGTAATTTCTACAAAGCGAATATTGCACTACTACGCATACTCATCAACACAATGCACATACAGATTATTTTCAGGATTTTAAACGCATCGATAATTTAAATTTGATTATACACGATTATATGGACGATTAAACATTTATTCGCCAAAATATAAATGAAAATCAAGTTTAGATACGTTTAAACGCATTATTTTCGCGAAATAAG
>WSZQ02078890.1:0-18284 GCA_019419845.2 Weissflogia rhopalogaster
CACACACACACACACACACACACACACACACACACACACACACACACACACACACACACACACACACACACACACAAGTTTCAAGGATTCCAGTGGGAATCCCTCATGAGACATTAGAGCCCCAGGAATTACTAATACAAAAAATGTGAAGAAAACAAATCTATGAAAATATGACCCCCGTCGTTATCATTTAATTCTGCTCATTCTTTTGATTACAAGAATGCCAGATTCATTTTAACAGGCTCTGTGCATTCATCCCATCAATTGATATATTTTCGGTATCTCAATAACAAAAATTTGTTATTTCTTTAATGGAAATGTAAAAGACCCGCACAAACGTTATCCGAAATACATCCGAGGTTTAAACCTGGGAGTTTAAACCTCGCATGATCAAGATCATAACACCTATTCATCTAAAAAAATTCAAGATTTACTTACTTGCGTCGCATAAATTGCTCGGGATAGTAAGCTCGATAAGGTAGATCTTGCGGTAGAAGACTCATATCGTAACGATAACGAGATTCAGGTTTTCCCAGGATTTTGTAAGCTTCTGAGACAGCAAGGAATAGCTTCGGCGAGCAGGAACTGTTCCTGTCAGGATGATACTGTCCAAAAACGCAATTATTCACAAATATCCCTAAATAGTCCCTTAAGAGAAAAATCAGGAACACTCACCTTCTTCGAGAGTTCATAATAAGCACGTTTGATGTCGCGGTTTGTGCAGTTTTTATTCAGATGCAACACATCATAGTAATTATGTTTGCTGTGAATCGTTCTTTAACAAAAACATACATTAAGAAAGATATCTTTCACAAAAAATCGAGATATTCACCGAGTGACTCTCGTTAAAAGATACGAATTGCAGAGACAAATTGTATTGAAGAAATTCGCCATTTTTTAAACGCGATTTTGATTCGAAAGATATCATATATATACTGATCAACACGATAAATTTCTTTTGCCCAAATGGTGCATGCAAATTGAAACCAAATACGTGTGCTACACGGACGAATTTTGAGTGAAATTTAGATTTGAGACAAATATAAGATAGTGACAAAATTTATAAATATGCCAAAGTAACCATGGTTTGCTTATTTTGTTTCAGAGATTCGAATGGGTCATCTATACCATCATACGCTCAGGTTTTCCCACGCCGTAAGTAATATTTTACAATTTTTATTAAATTTTGAATTTAAAAATTCCCTACAGTACTAATGTAAAAATTCAAGTGGAGATGGCACCACGTGTTCTAGAAATTTATATGTTCACGCCAATACTTTTAATGTTTCTTTTGAGATGGCGCCACTTGGCTTGAAACAAAATTAATCCATGTTTATATTGAAGTTCAGGTCTGAATTTCAGGAGATTTTGATAATTTCATAGATATGCGATAATTTGAAAATGTTTAAATGTTCTTGTACATACACTGCGGAAAAGATCCAACAATAACATGATACTAACATTGTCAAGAGATGACAATACGCAGTTAAATGTAAATATTTTAGTGTAAATTAAATTAATCTCAACAAGATTTCCGTTACCTATTTAAATGACATTTGGTAGACATGTAGAAAATGTCAAAAATATTATATGTTCCTGGGATATAGCACAAACATATCCCTGAAAATTGTTCTCAAGAATCTTCACGGGAACTTAACGTACCTAAATGATTGGCGTATAACAAATAGTTAAGGTCTTAAAGGCCTTAGAACAGTATAATAATATATATGTGTAGAATCCCGAAAAAGTGTTTTTCTATTGCTGTTTTATAATATGCTCATTAAATTAACGATTTTGATTAAGTTATGATATATAAAACCTACGGCTAATCATAACAGTGTGGGTGATGGAATGATGTAGTTGTAGGAAAAACTCCTCTATACTGCTGTGAAAACGAGCCGTTTTATGAAATTTTGAATCTGAACTTCAATAGGGGTTTTTGACCCCTATCCGTTAATCAAACAATATGTCACAAATATCAATTTATTCCCCTTTTTGGACTAAGGACTTTTACATGTTATTAATATTTTTCTAATTGCTTTTGTGCAACTATCGATGATACCTTGTTTCATGATGAATGAGAGTGTAAAAGAATTGGGGATCTTTTTGATGTTTGTTTCATCTTCATAGCTTCATATTTAGTATGAAAAATCTTGAGCAAAAGTACTCCTCGAATATTGCAAAAAGAGAAAATATAAGGCAGAGAAGCACATTTTATATTAGTGACCTTGAAACAAAATTATTTAGTTCAACCCAATTTGATAAATGGCGCTAGTAAGTAATCGACTATAATCGGTGTTTCCGACCAGCGAGTTTTGAAAAGTTAATAAACAGTTTCGTTTCATTTATTGCTTTGAATGACGTAACCTTTTTGCTTTTGATATATTGTCAATACTTGATTTAAAAAGACTCATCATTAAAGAACGACTACATGCTACATGCATATTGAATCGATCGGCTTTCTTTCCCGTTTTGTAAGTCTGCATATAATTTCATTCTTCAAAGCGATGAAAACCTCCAAGTTGGTCACCCTTTCAAAAACAAAACACGCGATAAGCAGCATATTTTCAAATGATTTTATTACCCTTCGTCGAAGAAATGTTCCAGTACGACCCAGAAGATTAGATGATAATAATATGTAATATGTTTTAAAATAAATCTGTATTTGATAAATTGTGTTTAAATTTAAAAACAGTATTTAAAATTAATGAAATCAAATGGATTGAACTAAAATCTGTTGCAAATTTTACTGCAGCACTTGTGTTACTATACATATGTATTATCTATGCGCGCGCGACTGCTCGCTATGAGCGCGAATGGATTGTGGCGCGAAATGGTCGTGGGCCATTGTGCGCAGCGCCGCTGCCAGCGACTGCGTGCTTTGTAGCGCATGCGCGTACCGGCTCGTAGCGGGCTGATGCGCCTGCACCTAACCTGTTCAATGCACATTGTTCCATCGGATGTCTCGCCTTCGGCTCGTGCCACAATTTGTCAATTTGTCATGAAAAGCCAGTGGTCGTTTTTATTTGCGAACGCCGTAGACACCTCCAAAACTCCGCCATTTAAAAAAAATTAACAAAAATATTTAAAATATTTTCGAAACCCACAAAATCACTACTTCACTACTACTTCACTTCACTACTTAATGTATTTCCACCCTTAAATTATAAAAGTTCTTGTATTTTTCAGAAGAAACAAAAGAGGGCAAATGCGGATATACGTCGTGGTAAATGTTGGCATCAAGTAGTAAGTGTATTCAAAATATTTTTTTGTAAATATTTTAAACACCATAAGTAATGTGGTCTATAAACATTTCGATGGATTAATTGACTTGGCGCGCAAATGTAGTAAATATTTATCCTTAGTATTGTTTTGGCTGGCATCGTGTTGTATCATAAAATAGTTCACAAAAGTGCGAATAGAAGGCAACATGAGGTCTACCAATGGATAAAACTCGATGTCGTGTCATATTATGAACATTAATTACCGAAACCTATTAAGCGCACCGTTTCCTTGCAGATTCCCTTGAATCCCGAAAGCCAACCAACCTTGAAATTCATTCGACCTACCAGTCTTTGTCAAAATTTGTTGTATCAACACAAAATCTTGAAATGGTGGATACTGGGTTCATACAATCAATCATTATTTTGTTGATTTGTATATGATTGTAGATATTTTCTTGACAAGACATTTTCATTGATATTTAATAACAAGATTAACTAAACAGAATTTCAATATTCATATAACTATTTTCGTGTAAATTATATCGAGGCAATGCAAAAATTAATATATTTCCGTTCTTTAACAGATTAACAGATAATATGTAATTATTTCTAATCTGTTGAAGGTGTGAATAGGTGATTTATATTTTAATTATACCTCTAATGATATATTTTTTATTTATTTAATGTATTCGGTCCTCAGACCTGGCCATCGACCTTCACTGGTCCCTTAGCCTGGATACATACATATGCTTTTATTGTGTTTTGTATATATTACATGTTATTGTGATTTTTGTTATTGGTTTTTGTGATGTTGTTGTTATTGTCGTGTTGTTGATGTGGTGTCTTGTTGGGTGTGAGAGTGAAGTGAATTTTTATCTTGTCGGTGGATTCTTCTTGTGTGTTGTGGGTTGCGCATTGCGATTATTGTGACTTTATCGGTGTGGATTTTTATTAATGTGAATTTTTCGTGTGAATTTTAAATGAGTGATTTTGAGTGTGAATTTCTAATAATAAATTCACACTAGTGGACCCCGGGGACTCGAACCCTGTCCTCCTACGTGGTAAGCAGATGCTTTACCACTAGGCTGCCCAGGTGGGCTCTAATGATATATTTTATAGTAATAATTATTTTTAAATCAATAATGAAAGTTGTTAATTCTTCAGAATCTGAAAATCGTGTATAATTCGTGAAATAAATGAATTTCTATTAGATTTGGTTGGATTTCAAATCTTTGATTAAAGGGGATCCAGGGAAAAAAGTTTCTTTCATTTATCACATAGTCCAAATTTATTAAATATTCCTGTTCCACGTAGTTTTCCTTGATAACATACGGGCCGCCACATTTTGTTCGACGTTTTTGCAAAAATACGGTCAAAAATGCATTTTTGGGATTTTGAAAATATGTTCTGTAACAGCCGAGCTTTCAAATTCTTGATAATGTTTCAAATGATTCTCGATTTGTAACATTTTACGATATTTGTTGTATTAAAATCATATGTTCCTATTCTATATTTGATGGTGGATATAATTTTCGTTCAAAAGCCACATTATCCACAGATGTAATAATGTAGACCAGAGTATTTGTTATTCCAAACACAATTAATTGAAATTGTGGCAATGCGAAAATTAAAATTCTTTGTTACACGTTCTTTATAAATAACCGTTGGAATTATATCTAATCCGTTTAAGCTGTGAACAGGTGATTTATATTTTAATTATACCTCTAATGATATATTTCATAGTAATAATTATTTTTAAATCAATAATGAAAGCTGTTAATTCTTCAGAATCTCAAAATCGTGTATAATTCGTGAAATAAATGAATTTCCATTAGATTGGGTTGGATTGCAAATCTTTGATTAAAGGGGATGCCTTTATTACATAGTCCAAATTTATTAAATATTTATGTTCCACGTAGTTTCCCTTTACACATATGGACCGCCATCTTTTGTTAGATTTTTTTGCAAAAATACGGACAAAAATGCATTTTTGGGATTTTGAAAATATGCACTGTAACAACCGAGCCTCAAACTTCTTTTCAATTATTCTCGATTTGTAATATTTAAAGATATTTCTTGTAATAAAATCATATTCTATATTCTATTCTATATTTGATGGTGGACGTAATTTTCTTTCAAAAACAATATAATCTGCAGGTATAAATAATGTACACGAGAGTCTTTATTATTCTAAACACAATACATTTTTGTTTTTCATAAATCCGATGCTTGATTCTGTTTTAAAATAATTGTTGCTTTTTGTAATTTTACAATCATTAATTTTACCGCGATATTTTTCATTCGCAAAATATAACTCCCATGTTGTAATATCAGAAAAACATTAATAGGTGTAAAAATTAATATGAATATACATTATCGGTTGGCACTAATGTGTATATGCCATACCATTACCAATCTATACTTTTCTACGATACTTCGGTATCGAAAGTATTTAAATTTTAAAAGTATCGTTACCCAAAAGTATCAATACTTCGTGGAAAGTTGACATTCCTAATCTATATATGTACAAACTTAATTTACGAATACATTGAGTACATTCACATGATTATAAATGTGAAAGTTTCATATTATATAAATAAAATTGTGTAATAATGAAGAAATTCTGTATTTTAATGATTTTTAAACAATCAAAATTACAAACATATCTGTTTCATCGGATTCGAATCGATGAAATATTGCACTTTTTTTTTCAATTGTCATCGCTTCACAAATCTAATTTTGTCGAGCTTGCGACAAACACTAACTTTGCTTTATTTATGTGCGCCAATCAGGACGCGGTGCCAATAAAACGTATTGGCGCATCGTTTTAACCGGACATACATCAGAAATAAAAGTCGAATAAATCGGAATCGCACTAAACGATTATATTTTTCGCGTCTGACTATGAAACCTAACTTATTGCTTTTATCTGCGAAGCCATTCTATATTAATTGATATCGATTTTTATTGATAACCATATTTATCGGATTCGACATCGATAAATATATTAAATAATATATATAATAAATATATTAAAATTTATCAATTTTAATATACCGGGTGAGTTTTTTAACGTGAAACCTTTAAATATCTCGAGAAATATGCCCTCCACGAAAGAATTATAGGTAATCAAAAAGTAACCATTCCATGGGGGAAATATAATCGTGGTATACTCACTTAACTTTTAAATTTTAAATGGGTACCCCTATTTTTTAATGCAGATTCAAATTCTCTATAACGGAAATATTTCCAGGTTACATTTTTGTTGATTGTAATGGAATACTGATAATAATAACCGCCACCCAAGCTGTTAAAGGCAGCTTCTTGGTCGGCGTCTCCAGGGGGGGTAAAGTGAAGTGGGTCATTTGAAAAATGCAATGGGTCACTTATTGACCCGCGGGTCATAATATGCTTTCCGCTACTATAGACCAACGCAATGGGATTTAAAATGATTTCCTTGTTTAATAATAGTTGGCGCACTAATAATTCGATTTAAATGCATTATGAAAGTCATTAGTTTATGTAGAATCTAAAAATGTGCTAAAATAGAGGTAATTTCGTTCGTGAATTAATTTCGTTCGGCTTGCAAATGGGCATAAATCATAAATCAAAACAGTTTGCCAATATAAAGCAGCTTGACGTCTAAATCAGTGTAAATCAAAAGTTTTCTTGTGCAATTATTATGTTATCAAAACTTATTACGCTGTCAAACATGCAACCCGTGCGTTTTCCTGACCGATGGGCTGTGCGGCTAAGGGCGGCTAGCAGATAGTTGCGCTTCTTCGGCGATTCCAGCTCGTCGCCCAGCCTACAGCGTTCGGCTGCGCGCAAACCGCAAAGTGACCGAGGTATAATTAACCTGAATGTGTGTTACCAAGGCGTGTGCGGCGCGCAACGCACGGCAACCAAGAGCTAACGTCCGCCCGATCGCAATTACAATCATTATTGTTGACCAACAACACTGGCGCACCAACACGCACACCATCTCATCGGCTGGATGCAATCGCCTCCGCCAAGTTCGTTCAACCGGGGCGCCGTCCAATAGCCCGAAAACTGATCCTGCACGCGCTCGCGCGCACTTGCGAAAAAAATCGCGAATTGCCCCGCCGCTTCGCGCCAATTATTCACGTCGGAAAGTCGGCTTCGCGTTAATGCGCTTTTCATTAATTGTGCGCGCTAGCGTGTTGCGGCCGCTGTGAAGGCAATCGTTTCCTGCAGAAAAGCGCCTTTGATGCTTCTGACATAAATCCAATTTCGGACGCACTGCGCGAAGAGTGTGTTGAACTCACCGCTTGCATAACGTGCGTTTTGTAACACCTCGTAATTACAATTGTAATGACACATTGCAGTTTCGCTTGCTAATATGCCCCGAAACCACGCAGCGCTGATTAGAACCTTTTAGTCATTCTCAAAGTCAAACATTTGAGTATTTCTTGAATTCATATCTGGTGTTCTTTTTGAGTAATTCTAAAAAACAGAAGTCGACAACCGTGTTAAACGGTTAAACGGCCTATTTTATCGCTATGCGTACTCACCATACTCCCACAACCCTGTATTGTAATGTATTGAGCTGTAATATGCGGAAACCTGTCAACAACGGAATAAATGATCCCATGACTTTCCGTAATGCCCATTCCCTCTAAAAGCCGTTTCTTGACCGTCGTCACAAGGGGTCTCATGGCCCTAAAGTAAAGGGCATGTACATAAGTAATATACTGAATCCAGACTGTAACGGAAAATTTATATAAAGTGGGTCTTTTTAATGAAGGGGTCCATTAAAAAGATCCGCGGGTCATATATTATAGCCGACCGCTATTATAAACCAAAGCAATGGGATTTAAAATTATCTCGTTGTTTAAAACTAGTTCGTACAATATCTTTTGATTTAACCTACGATTGCTAGGCAATCATATGCAATGTACAGAATCCAGTTTATAACGGAAAATATTCCAGGTTCCATTTTGTGTCGATTTTATTGCAATGAGTACTGATAATAGTTAATGGGTCACTTATTGACCCGCGGGTCATGAGATACTGAGTGCTACTATAAACACACGCAATGGGATTTAAAATGATTTCATTGCCTGGTGATAGATACAGTTTTTTTTTATTTGATCCACGATTGTTGGGCAATCATACGGAATATTTTCCAAGTTCCATTATTTGTAATGTTTTTGTAATATTTAATGTAATACTTACTGATAATAATAACCCCGACCCTTGTTACTGTAATATATTGACCTGTAATATGTGGAAACCTGTCAGCAACGGAATAATGATCCACGACTTTTCGAATATATCAGGTTTTACCGCAATAAAGGAACTTGAGGGTCATTGATATGCCCTCCCCACCCCCTAAAGGCAGCTTCTAGACTACGTCGCAAGAGGTCACACACACGTAAAGCAATTTGGGCCACTTTAAACTTTTTAATAGGTCCCTTATTGACCAGCGAGTCATAAGTTGCTGATTCCTAATATAAACCTAATGGGATTTAAGATTATTTCGTTGTAAATAATAGTTGGTATACTATCTTTTGATTTGACTCACGAATGCTAGGAAATCATGATTGTAAAGAAAGTTCCGGTTGGGATATTGGGGGTCATGGGGGAGCTCCTCATTAGGACTTTTACTGATTTAATTTAATTGCTCCCCGGAGGTGGCGGGGTCGTTACGAAATACTATTAATATATTTGTCACCCATTAAACTTAATATGTTTTTGACCTTTGAATTTTCATAAAAATGTGTTTCAAGCCCCATCCCACCCCATTTTCCGGGTCTCCGCTTGGATTATTTCATGCCCAGGTAGCTAAAATCAACAAAAAACGAAATTTTAAGATTGAATAAGGGAGTACAGGCCCCCCTTGGTCATATATACTGACGTCCGATTTACCCATACATTATATTCCGTTATAAACAAATCTTTATATTATACACAATTAGTTCCGTTATAGGCAGGTTTCACTGTACTTGCTTTTACGAAAATATTTAAGTAACTGCCATAATTCGTTATTTAATGACGAATGAAAGACTCACAGATTTGGTGAAACACTGATATAACGCATATGGTAAACGATTTATGCAGTTGCCAAAAATGTGGCAAAAACATTGAAGTAATTTTGGCTTTGCGTGCGTCAACGGGTCATAACCGAACGTCGTGGCATAACCGAATGCTGCCGGCAATGTTTAAGAAGCGGAAATTTATGCATGTTTTTATTTTTTATTTTGCACCGCAGAGATTTTTCATTTTGCACCGCGGCGTAAGTTCATCGTCAGTGACTCGGTGACTTTTCGTCGACTTGATCCCGGGATCATGATTTCCATTACGCCAATTGACGGCGCCCGAACGGCATCAAACGTGGTTCGGTTAAAAATAACCACTTTTTAAATTAGCGTGCCGCATGCGCGCAACTCGCGCATTCGTAACAGGCACCGAAAAATCACCAGCTCGTCGTCTTCGTTTTCGTGCAAAGAGACGCGGCCGATTTCGCGTGTACTTGCTTGTACAACGGCCATCTGTCGTGTTTATGCTGCGGGTGCGCAGTGCGCATACGAAATGACTTTTCAGCAGCGAAACAAAGAAACGCTGGCGACACCAAACGGGCCACCATCCTGCGAGGCGACGCACATCTTGCATTAAAATCAATCGAAAATACACGCGGCGGTTTCAATTTTTCAGCATAAATTACGTTTTCTACGTGACTTAAACAAAGAACATATAAATTAACACATTCAACCGGTTGATAGATGTTTTAATTAACACTGTTTGACATTGAGATAATTGAATTTTGATTACACCAATTGTCTGATATTCTACTGTTGTTAATATGCCGTTTGAAACAGCAATCTTAATTCTGCACCGATAAGAAGTTAGCAGCCAGGTTCATAACGTCTAATACATTAGTTTCCATTTAAAATATGAATTATATTTACTTTGTCTCTGGAACTGCTTATATATTATTACCCAAAATGTATAATTAATCAAAACATGATTTATTCCTAGTTATAATTTGTATTCCTATCATAATTTGATCCTATAAAATTAACAAATAGTTTATAGCAGCTATAATAAGTAATGAAATGTTCATATGTCGCCTAAAACTCACCGCTCTGAAGTTATCTACAAAACCTAGCAACAAGAAATTGTAGGCGATTCTTATGGGAAGTGAGTTTTTCAATGTAGGTAGCACCTGTGATTTACATATGTTATTACACATATCACTCTCGCCAATTCATATGTGCAAGTCCGCGGTTGTTGCGATTATCGTCGCTGACTATGGGGTCGCTCAAAGTTTATAATATGAAACGGGAGCGTCCATAAGGCGACATTAATTTCCGGTTTTCTCGGAAACAAGAAAAGTGTAGCATCAAAAAATGCAAAAAATAACTTAATACAAATATGCATTTCCGCGAGAGAACTATTTTCGCAGGTAAAGTGACATTATCTCAGAAACTACAAGAGCACTTGAAAATCACATCAAAAATAGCAAACAATAGCTGAATACAACCGTCCTAATTTCATTATTACAAAATATTATTTGCAATAAATTTGTAACGCAGTGTTACAATATAGTAAAGGTTTATCATGTCTAATAAGTGTCGAATTGTCTCTTTGACGTAATTCCGTAAAGAAATGTAGAATTCCAAATTATTTCAAATTTAGCAAGTGTAACTTTTGCGAATGGTTAAGCGACGCATTCAATGTTTTCTAACATTGAGGTAAAATATACATCTGTAAGACTTAGTCTGTCCATACCTTTACACTTGAGTATAATTATAACCGTCATGCTGATCAACCACTTTTGGACTTTTAACTTTGCCGTTTGTCGTTCAAAGAGGTATCATAGGAGGGATGGTTTTAGATGTGCATGTTAATTACATAAATCAGTTGCGCACGTTAAAGCAGTAAAGTGCAATTACGGGAAAATTTGAAAAAAATCGTGTAACTTTGATTTTTGTGGCTCGGCCTGTGTAGCCGAGGCCGCGAGGAAAATCACAAAAATCGCGCCCTCATACATATGAATTGATCTGAGTGATTCAAGTAAAATATGTAAATCGCAGATACTACATCCAAAAATAAGAAACGCTGAAAAAGTTTTGTAGTTGACTGCAGAGTGGTTAATTCCTATTTCTGTGCATTTAACTGGACATAGTCTGAACCGATAAGAAGTTAGCAGCGAGGTTCATAGCGACAAATACATTAGTTTCCATTTAAAATAATTCTTTTATTATTTTACGATTGACTTCCCTGGAATTACTTACTAGACATGTCAGACGATGATGGCGAAATTTCGATAATTTCGACGCCATCTGTATATGTTTCAGAACTAATTACAGTTTCCTACAATCTGCAGTGATCATTAATTCACATGGAATCTCGGACTCAAACAGCGGCTAGAGTGGTGTTCCTAATCTGAATTCTTGATTTTTTATTGGTATAATGAAATATAAAAACTTACCGTTAATCTTATGATAACTACAAAAATCGACATTGAAAGTAATACTCGCTATAATAATAATACATCAGTTTCGACCAATCAGTTTTTCCATCAAATTTAATAATTACTGTAATACATAAAAGAATAAAAGATCAATGCAATTCTAGTGTGGAAAACATCGATATTGGTATTAATCTTATGATTCCGATAAATATCAATGAATATATAACTAAAAATGTGGAAAAATTGTCAATTTTGATCTTCTTAGAATACTTCTCAGATGGCGGTTATTGACGTACCCATGTCAAAATGGCATAAAAAAATTTCGATAACGATTTTAGGGCAAATGAAATTATCAATAAATATCGAAATTTGGAGGGCAATATATTTATCCATATCCATATTTATCAATATCAATATTTTTTTGACATGTCTGCTGCTTACATAAATATCAACCAAAATCTGATTTCACGAAATGCATTCTAACCTTTAACTGCTTGGTAATTACTTGTAGCCAATATGTATATTATGGGTTATAAATTAACATTGTAAATCTCCGTGTTTGATGAATTTATTTCTGAATTTTCCGTGAAATACCAATCGAAGAAGATCAATTTAAATTTTTATTCGCTACCAACTTTTTACCTTTTCTTTTCTTTACCCTTCTTTTGCTTTTCTTTGACAATTATTAACGAATGAATAGAAATTGATTGTTGTTGATTTTGGGTATAAATTGAAAAAAAAGGTTAACACCCATTATAAAACAACCAACAAATGTTAAAAATATACAAGGAAGTGTAATTATATTCTGCACATTAGAGTGTTTTCCAGCAAAAAAGTGTGTTGTATAAAAAAAGTATTCAATTTTTTGATTTTCGTAAAGTTTAATACTCACTGTCAACTAGGCATGTCAAGGGCAGCCGATAATTCCGGGTTACTCGGTTTTCCGCCTTGTCAGTTTCGGGTTAAATCGGGCTTTTACTTTCAAGGGTTTAACTCGGATTTTCGTAAAAGTTTCGGGTTCTATATCAGAATCAGCTGGTCTTGAAAGTATCGGGCTCCGATACCAGCATCAACGACGTTGCATCCCACTACTACATGTTTCTTGATTTTCTGTTTCTTGCTGTTCTATTGCTTGATTCTGTTTCCAAACCAAAATCGACGCGAGTCGCCCCACTATTGCTTTATTGCGTTTCCAAACCGAAATCGAGGCGAGTCGCCCCGCTATTGTTTGATTCTGTTTCCAAACCGAAATCGAAACTAGTGCGCGAAAGCGTATTGATACTTGCCACTAAAACAACAGCGATTAATTTGCTCCCGCGATTGTGGCACGTATCAGCTCGTGTTCTAACATGTTTATTTGTAGTACTAACGAACGAAGCCTCCAATCTTTTCTCACATTGACCAGTGATTGTATTTCATGCATATTTGAAAAAATGAGAATAGCCATTCTCTTTGAGAATACTGGTAATGGAATTTATCTTTTTTCAAATTTTTGTTTCTATTTTCTGTTTTTATTTATATACATTCTTTTAATAGCTAATGAAAATAAAATATCTTTCATGCGTATAGTCTTTTTATATTACACTAGGTGTTACACGCGCTGTAAACGAGTTTTTGTTCTGATTTTAAACCCGGACTTTCACAGACAAAGCCGTAACAGAATAAACCCGCAGATTTATAAAACCCGGAGACTCGGGTTTTCCTATTTTTTGACAAGCCTACTGTATATGTTTGTCGCACACTAATCACTGTGTTGATAGGGGGAACGACTGTCCGAAATACGGCTATATGTATCTACCACTACACTATTCGTGAGAGAGGGGGAAGTCAGATATACTAACGCCGTTACTTCCGTTACCGTTATGTAATGAAACGATTTACCCTCCAATAAGAAGTTATAATTTCAATAACTATTTATAGCATTGGAAACATTTGAACGCGAAAATATCATCTTTTCCTTCATCAAATATTACCATTTGACCAGACCAATGGTGATATTTGTTGTATTCGAAAATTGTGTTCTTAAAAAGCAACGCAAATAAACGGAGAAACAAGCAGAAACTCTATTTTTGCGGTCACAATCAGGATACGAGACCACGCGAGTGAAATTGTTCGAATTACCACGCACCGAGCGACAAGAAGCCGCTCGAAAAACGGTCACGTCCAGCAGATAGCTAATAACAATAAACAGAAAGTCGTAAAATAAAATTATCCTGATTAAAAGTCACGTAGGACGTCGAGGCGAGAGAAGGGTCGAGGCGATCAGGCTTGGCATTGCCGTCGGCTACGAAGGCCTTTTAGTGTTATGATTATGGTTATTCTTTTAATAGGAGACCTTCATTGATATTTTTAATGTGTTTCTTTTGCTTGGTGCTGGAGCTGTTTAATGGTGGCTTGGAGCGGAAATTCAACGACTTGGTGATACTTAGTTGCAATTAGGCCCTAATGTAAAGGGACCATTTTTATTTTAGACATTTACAATTTGGAAACTTCTCATTGGTTAAATATCTATAGTCTATGAATATATTAATTTGATTCGATCAGAATCAAAAAGACTCAAGCTCACCGATAAGAATTTAGCAGCGAGAACCGACACAAACGTGTCCCATTTAAAATAATCCATAAAATTAAATTTTGGGATTCGGTACTGGAGCCGCTAATATACCATCGATTGTGTTATTGCAATCGAATCCGTAGCCTTTGTTTTGTAATATCAGGTACTGGTTATATGTAATGATGAATTAAAGATAGATGTATCGTATGGAATTTAACATGCAGCAATTTAAAAATGCATCACACGTTTTGATCTATCTAACTCTAAAAATCTAAAAAATCAACAAATGCGCAGATGTAAATATCATTCAGATTCATCGTACTGGGTGCAAGTTATTGGCAATTAACCAGAAATGGATTAGAGATTACTCTATAAAATCATATTTTGTTTGGTCTCTATCGGTACATAATAAATTTTATTTATTTATTCAATAATCTTTTTCTACCATATAGTGGTGTAAGGGAATAGTAACTTTCACCCGGCCCAATCCAGTCTCGCTACTGATGGTACTTGCTCTGAATTTTTTGTGCATATGGGTTTTTTTCCGGGAACCGTTGCAAGCGAATCGTCCAACCCTCATTCGCGTTTTTTACCGTGAAATCAGGAGTTCGCGGACGGCGCCGCAGCCGCTTGTTGAGTGGGGAGCCCAAGTAGTAACCCATCCAACGCCTAGCTACGTCCGACGTTGCTTAACTGATTTTATTATAATAACTAACAAATTGTTGATTTAAATACTATTACAGATTGAGCAAAAATGATTTAGTATAATAAATAGTATTTGACAGATTTACGAGGACTGTTCAAGTGTGTCCCATTGAAAAGTACTCAAATTTACCTGATACTTTAATTTACCCATAATAAAAGATAACAGCGCCGGTGGCTCGAACAAATTAGAAGTAAAAGATAAAATAAAGATTAGATTGAGAAAAGGCTGTATTCCGAAAGTCCGAAACTGACTCATCCTCTTGACTTTTCAAATACGGTTGACCGCACCTTCATTGTTACGTTAATCGTTTACAACACCGTAAAAATAATATACGCACTAGGTGTTGCAAACCCGGTTTTTCTACTCTGCCGAGAAAGAGAGAGAGACAAAGAGAGAGACTGCATCGCGTTCTCTTTCGCTCCCACCCGGCATCGAGTATACGCGGAATTAGGGAATTATCGTGAGGAAATACCAATGACTGCTGGTACTCTGATTACGAGATACTGTGTACATTTTTAAAAGGATTAATATATTTTCCCCGATAACAAGGCTGGACAATATCTTGTACTTGGCATTTCTTTCTTAGGGGCAATGATACGCGCATGGCACATACAACTTGGGCATCTCCCTCAAAAGACACTTTGTCGACGCCATAACGCCCCCCCCCCCCGGAGCACGTTGGCTTTTTGTTCGATGGAATCAAAAAGTCAGCAGCGAGCTCTTTGATCACTCCAGCGACGAATTAAAACAGATATTACACAACGTTGCATAAAATCATATTGTGTTTGGTCTCTATCGCTAGATAATAAATTTTTTACAATTAATATGAAATACCATAGGATATCTTGGAATGAATAATTTGTAATCTTGTTTGTGAATTATTGATACCTTCAGTTGGACCAATGTAAATGATTAATAATTGTTGTGAATTATTTCTAATTTATAGATAGTACGTTCAATCTCTTACATCTCCGGGAGAGATGGGAGTATAATTCGATTTACATCTGCGCATTTGATGATTTTTTTGTGATTATTCGATTAAATATTTTATATCAAATGTAGATTGATCAAAATATGTGATGATTTTTAAATTTCTGCATGTTAATTTCCATAAGAGGCATCCACCTTTAATTGATCATTACATACAATGAGTACCAGATATTACAAAACGAAGGCTACGGATCTGATTGCAATAACACAATCGATAATATCTTAACAGCTCCGGTATCGAATGACAAAATTAAATTTTACTGATCATTTTAAACGGGACAAGTTTGTGGAAAATTCGCTGCTAACTTCTTATCGGTCTCAAGTTTAAACATATAGACGTTTAGGGGATAATCTAGATCTGTGATAATAACCCTAAGGCCCTATGGGTCTGATACTGACCCTCTCAAGCTTTTGCCCGACCCAATATTGCTAGGTACAGAACTGGTAAATTTAACTTACAGTCACTTCGAGATGTTTCTTCTCTATTCAAATTTGTTCAAAATGGAGTATATAAGTTTATTTTAGTTAAAGATTATATATAACTTGGGATACTAGCATATGCCAGACAAGGAAATATTTAATATGTAAATAATTTTTGTACGATATTAAAAAGAATTGTCTCTGACGAGTTGGCGTGATGCCAACTTACGTCCGCCAACGTGCCTATTGGTGTTCGAGATTCTAGAAAAGTACCCGTTCAGTTGATGCTCTTGATAGCGCATGAAGTAACGCACATTTAACACGCGTCGTAAATAAATGCGGCAGAGAGCGGCACACACGCATGAAAAAAACAGGACAACAAAATATTAATGACAACAAAAAAAGCCAAGTACACGCGAAGCATGTTCGCGTCATTGATAAAGCGCCAGGGATTGAAGTAGGCGACTTGTGCACGGAAACCTGAATGAAAAGCACGGCCTGCCTCGACATGCTGCTTTCATCTCGGAAAGAAATCCGCTCTTTTTTCAAGAAATTTCCCATGCTCCGATGCAGAGATCTTGAATGCATCCACGTGTGGTGTCTATTTTTGCCTTCATTCATCGTGGGATCGAGTAGATTCTATAGGAGGAAGCAGACGAACGAGTTGTCCATGTCGGATCGACCTAAACAGATTTTTCTCAACAAAATATTTGAGTTGAAAATTTTATGCGGCAATTTATGTTGTGGATGGAAATAAACTCAGGGAGACATCCCCATCATTCTCACATGTTTCTGTAGGATATACACGTATTGAAGGGTCACTCCCACAGAGATAAACCCTGAATGGGATCCAATACATACATTTGTGAGAATTTCGCATAGTTTTCGACCAAATTTTGAAAATTTCAGTCCGGATGAGGCGGATATTGCTGACAAGTGCGCCTACGATTAATTAACTAATCCCATAGCGGTGCGGCGATCCGTGTCTCCAAGTGCTTTGTTCGTGCGCGCAGGATAGTGACGACGGCCGAGCGGCTTTGTTTCGCCCTGCCCTTCCCTCACACGCCGCTGTCCTCTTTTGTCTTCGCGATTATCTCCCCCGTGGTCGTGATACGCGCTTGGATGCTTATGCCCTCTTTAGGGCCTAAATGCTATGCATTTGTAGCGTCTTGTTGCGGCCCCCGCATAGGGCCGGCCAACTTTATTGCACGTCTTTAGAGAGCGCCGGTCTATTTGGGAAGTTGCCCGGCTCCGGATTAAGCCGAACCGCGTCCTGCCGCCGACATCTTTATGCCTCTCATCTATATTCATATCTATCCCCCAGACGCGCGTCTGTTAATGAAATCCCAGCGTACCGCCTTGAGTTTATCTAGAGTTGGAACAACGACGCCAAATTTGGACTAGTATGCCTCGGCCGTAATAAACACCCCCCGTACATAACTGAACTTGAATTCTGTAGTGATTGGAACAATCTTTGGTCATAATCCCATTACTATTTAAAACCTGCAGTACTACATTATACAACAGCCACACCACACACAAACACACACAGCACACACCCCACACCACACCACACACACCATACCACAGACACACACACCATACCACAGACACACACACCACACCACACAACAGACACACACACACCACACCACACCACAGACACACACACCACACCACAGCCACACACACCACACCACAGACACACACACCACAGACACACACACACCACACCACACTACAGACACACACAGCACACCACACTACAGACACACACACCACACCACACTACAGACACACACACCACACTACAGACACACACACCACACCACACTACAGACACACACACCACACCACACTACAGACACACACACCACAGCCACACACACACACACACCACACACACACACACACCACACCACAGACACACACACCACACCACCGACACAC
>WSZQ02078912.1:8024-18280 GCA_019419845.2 Weissflogia rhopalogaster
ACAAAAGTGTCAAAAAGAATAAGAAATAATCAGAAACTGGACATCATTTTCGCCACTCTTCGAAAATCGCCTAAGCCCCCCATTGATTGATATAAATCCCCCAATGGACGATAAACCCAAGAAATATTATATCACTGATGGCCAATTATATTTAATAACTTTGCCTTGTTTGTCTTACATGAACGACCCGTAAATTCCCAAAGAAGAAAAAATTCGCTGTCGTTGCGCTCCCTATTTATTAATCGAGAACATTTTCTCATATTCAGATTTCTCATCCAACAATTGCAATCATCTTGAGACCATTCCCAAGCATCTCCTCCCCCAACTGAACCTTCTATATAAATATAAATCACGCACATAATGTTAGAGTAGAAAAAAAGCTCTCGGCTTCGTTTTTCGTTCGCAGCAAGTGAGTTTGTCATTTATTTCCTTTTCTCGCGCACTTTATCATCCTTATATGTCTTCTTTCGATGCGGTCCAATGTCCCCCTTGTTCCCGGCCGCACTCCCCCTCCCCCCCACATTTGTGCCCTGGCGTCGCTAAAAGCAACGCTTAAATTTCATCGTCTCCAATGACCGTCAATCAAAACTGGCAATTTTATTGCCGCTCCGAGTTTATTACATCTCGGAGAAACTCAATGTCATCGACTTTAGAAAATTATAACTTTTCCTGGAAACGTTGTTGAAAGCGAGGAAAACATGGAGCTGTGGAATGATGAAATAGTGAAGTGCCCTGTATATTAGACTTTGTTACACTCCACTGCTCGACGGCGATAAGGAGCCGAGCTGGGACGTAATCCTGGATTTATGTTTCCACATTTCGAGATTCGCGATCGGCATGAATGCATTCGAGATGCGGGATGGTTCGGTGGGATACGGGGGAATTGAGATGTGTTTTTGTGCGTGGCTGTGTGTGTATATGGTGTGGTGGCAACTAAATATTTTGCTCCGGTTTGGCAAACAACAATCCTGTTCGTTGGGAAAACGTGACGAAACGAGGCAACTAACAGCCAGGACAACAGCATAACAAGGGAAATCCTTATTTTCTTTTCTAGTTGGGTCTTATTCTAACTCTAAGAACGTGACAAATCATAATTTGCAAATATTCACCAATAAATTGCCAATATTCTTTCTTAAAGTAAATAACAAAGATGTTCTGATAATATTTTGTAGGATTGATAAAAAGTTGTATTAGATAATTTTCAAATTTTGATTTTTTGCAGATTCTTATACTTATATTTGTCGAATAATTTGTACTTATTGGCATTCTCCACTGTTATGCCACGCTGGGACGTGTACGACGTTAACTGTAAGCGACGTAATTTTCTAAAAGAGGAGGGGGAAGGTCTAGAACTTGCTCGTTCTCTCTACACAAACTTAACACATGAAACAATCCACTTTTAGGCGTTTTTAACGGATGAAAAATTGTGTGATACATACTATCACGTATAGTTTTCATTTTAGTTAATACAAATTATGAATAGAGACGAAAAATAACAATAAAATTTCTTTCCGATCAAATTTTCAGTCTAGAAACCAAAATATCGCGCCTATTTTTATTACTTCTAAGATTGAACAAACCCAGTTGTTCAGTTGTGTCCTTTTATATTTCACTTGTAACTGGCATTTTTTATTCTTAGCTAAATTGTGTTTCCTTTTTTTAAACTTAAAAGAAACTTTCCTTGGATAGAAAAAACCAGAATTGTAATTTTAAGAATTTATGATTCTTCCCAGAGACGACTATGAATATGTAAAATTTAACAACTAAGCTAGAACTTTTCAATAAGTCCTCGAGAATACGATATAATTGATAATGCGAATATAATTGGTAAAATCCGCTCAGCATTTCGTTCGCATCCTCGGCAAAGCCGAGGCAGTTGCAGAAAGGTGAAGTTTGCAGCTCTGTGAAGTTTTGGGAAAGCTTCGAAGGGATGCAAACCTTCGCATCGGCAGTAAACATATTCCCGAGCGCATGCACGTCACTTCATCACTCTGGAGCGAATCTCTGGCAACCACATCGCTTCTAGGCGGATTCTAGGGGAGCGGAGAGGGTTTATACCGAACGCTAAACGGGTCTTATGTGCTTTATAATCCGCTTTACGCAACCGACTCATGTCCGAAAATTCCCCCCCCCCCGGTTATAAACCCCTTTGAACAAGCAAAAAATGCTTGATACTTATCTATTTATTTTAGAGAGTATACTAAGCTCAGTGATTTGAGTATGCTAAGTGATAGTTATAAACCTAGGCGTTTCTAAATTTCAGAAACATGATCGTGAGACTTGAATTTTTAGATCTTCGTACCAGCTCTGGGATAAATCTTCATCTCAGATATATCTATGAATTCTTATTCATAAAGACTTTTGTCTAGGAGTCTTACAATAGAATCGGAGCTTTACAAACTTGAGAAAACTGGGAAATGAATAAACATTTACACGGTATTTATTTTTATGATATTAACTTTTCAAGATGTTTTTAGAAGATTTCTCTGGATTAAAAGAAGCTGAATATTGTTTATTTGATTAATTAGTTGTACAATGATTATTTCCAAGTTTAAATTATTTTGATCAAATTGAAATTTGACTTGTAGCATCAAATAATGTTTGCAATTTTTTTTTAAGATTTTAAACGTTGTTTTTTTTTTAATGTTTGAATGTTTTGCAAGTCAATATTATGGATTTCTGGTCGTATTTCTGCACACTTGACATTTAAACGAGAAAGCTCTCGATGCACATGATATTTGAACACCCAGGCAACGGTGCGGCGGCGGCGTGTCGACGATGGCAACCAGCAGGCGGCATCGACATCAGCGGTGGCGGCAACGAGATTTAATTCATATCCCAGCGGGGCAATTTGTTGAGCTCGGTTGGGTCGTAAACACCCCATTACATCACCACGATATACAACCCCCTCAACGCCGCTCCCGATCTTTTCCTACTCGATTTCTGCTTTTTTCCCCAACAAATAGCATGGAATAAATTGAATTAGCGCGGAAGTTATCTAACAAAAAAGTGATATCATATAATATGGCAACGAATAATACCAAAATATAAAATCTCTTCGTTTGTTCTAAAATGTTCATTTATTATTTATTAAAATATAATAAGAAAAATGATTTTTCTCAATAAACCTCGCTAATCATCGATGTTTCTTTGTCTAAATGATGTTTAGACAGAATTAGTTGGTTCTAGACCTTCCCCCACCAGGTTTTCTCATCAAAACTCGAATTTTATCGCATTTTTAACATAATACGATTTTAAGCAATATGTCGACGTATTATCAAGTATATTTCTTAGTAGATTGTTTGTGATAGCTTAATCGGATAGTTAGAAAGAAAGTGCAAGTTCTAGACCTTCTCCCGCCATGTTTACTAATTAAAATTCGAATTTTATCGAGCTTTTGATTAGATATGAAACACTTTTAAGGAATATTTCGAAGTATTATCAAGTGAATTCCTTATTCAGTTGTTTGATATACTTTACCGGACTGTTAAACAGAAACAGTTGTTTCTAAACCTTCCCTCTCTACTTTTATTCATGAAAAATCTAATTTTATCGCATTTTTTAACACAAATGCAACGATTTCGAAAAATTATCAAGTATTTTGCTTGCACTTCTTAGCATGTTGTTTATGATAACTATACCGGTTGTCTAGGTACAGAGAGTTAGTTCCAGACCTTTTCTAAGCACTTTTACTCAATAAACCCGAATTATGCCAATTTTTGGCACAAATGCAACGAGTTTAAGCAGTATTTTGAGGAATTATTAAATATATGTCTTAGAAAGTTGTTTGTGATACGTTTTCCGGGCGGTTAGAAAGAAAAAGCATGTTCCTTGCCCCATTTTCTCATCAAAAATAGAATTTTGTTGCATTTTTTTAACACAAAAACAACGAGTTTAAGCAATATTTTGAGAAATTATCAAATATATTTCTTATTCAATGTTTGCAATAACATTACGGGATTGTTAGAAAGAAAGAACTGGTTCTAAACCTTCCCCTTCCACTTGTATCCATCAAAATTTAATTTTATCTTTTTGTTGAGATAAATGAAATGATTTTAAGCAATATTTCGATGAATTGTGATTTATAGTTCTTAGTAAGTTCTTTGTCATAACGTTACTTCTGTAATTAATTGTTAATTACTCAATTTTTGAATGATTTCCATACATTTTCTCAGAACTCGTAAAAAGAACAACTAAATGGTTAATAATGGTGTAACCGAGCAACTTCTAACGTTTGACAAGGGGCTGTGAGGGTCCATGAAGAGCAGAACAGGAAAACTGAAGGAGGTCGCGTGACCGAATTACGAAACGAGGACGCTCGTGGCGGTTTGAGGGGCGGCTAGTACTTGCTGGAGGCTGGTGGCCCTTTTTGTATGAGCATGTCGTGGCGTTTTCGAACGTGTCAAGCATGCCGCCCGTGCACTTCATACCATATCACACGACGACCTAACGCCTTTTCCCGCTCATCATCCGCGAGTTTTCCACCTTTCCACACCAACCACTTTCCTATTTCACTGCCTATCTTTTATATCTAGGTATTCTACATTACAAGAATTTCTTTAGTAATGCTTTTCATATTTACATCATATTTTTGTCCATTAAATATAATCAGTTATAATTAGTTCGTAAATAGTAAAATTGTGATAAAAAATGAATCAAAATGTAGTCAGTTTATTATTATACTGTTTATAAAAATCAATACAAATTGATTTTAATAAACAGTGATGTAACAATTTTTGACATTTTACTCACCATCCGCTGAAAGCGCCACCAGCTTTCGATTTGAGGGCGTCGAAATGGTCGAATCCTGGCATCCTGGAAGAAGTTGTTCGGTGAGGTGGCGCTGCGTTCGTTCCGAATTTAACCACTCCTTACTCCGTTTACGAATTTATTTAGTTTACCGTGTTTTTATCACGTTTTCGCGAGATTGATTTACGTAACGTTTTTGTTGATTTTATATTAATTTAGTATTTTTTTAGGAAGGTATTTGATGTTTATTGTGAACCAGGGATTTTTTTGTGCCAGCCACCCGTCATCTATTAAAAGAAAAGAATTTTAACATTAGCCACACAATTTACATTTAGATGGTTTGATATTTTTCGAAATATGAACAATTAATTGCACTTCAAAAATTAGAAATTTGTTAAGAAATAAATTGAAAAAAAAAACATTTTAAAACAATTAAGAATCTTAGGAGACAGAAAAAGTTAATATGATATATGACGGATATACAGGATGATTATCGCACGTTTTTAAGGAAGATTTTAAAGAAATTTTCTGATTTTCATGTAAAATGTGGGAAGAAAGGCTTGAAAAACAGACATATCTCTGAAAAAGTTATAGATTTTTATCTTAAATACTTGATTTAATTAATAAAGCCAACTGAAATATTATATAATGATTTTTATGTAATTTTAATGAGTTTTCATAGTTGAAATGATTCTTGCTTGGCATAAATTAAATGAATTAAAAGCATCTACCTTCAAAAAATGGATAAATATGTTAATAATTGTAAAGTTTAATGCAATTACTTAATATAATACTTAAAAAATAAAAGGTACTATGAAATATGTAAAGATATTCATAGTTCCTTAATCAATATCTTAAAGGAAATGTGAAATATTGGATTTTGGGAAACAATTTGGAGATATAAATAATATTTGGGGAGTCAAGGCGATAAAATAGGAATATCTTCACGAAATATTACGAATTTTTGGAGTAAATTAATGGAGAAAAATAATATTAAGACAAATGTAATGAATGGGATAAATTTATCCAGAAAATGTAAAGTTTTGTGTATTGTTTAATTAAGTTTTATTGAGTATTGATTGAGTATATAAGACTCAAAAACAAAAGGATATAATGATATACGAAATGATATACGTAAGTTTTTGTCAATATTTTATGGGAACAAAGAATTAATAGGCTGTGGTATACTTTTCGGGGATATAAATGATATTTATGGGATCAAGGTGAAAAATTAGAAATATTAGGATTATCTTTCAAATATGTTCCGTATTTTGCGTGCTAAATTTAGATTTAGTGATAATAATCAACACGAAGAGAATGTCAAACAATGATATATTCTGAAAATTATCCTTTTAAAACAATACAAAAAATCTTCAGTATTTTTGAAATATAGGTAAAAATTGATAGAATGAATAATACCCAAAAAATATCGAGAAATGAAATATCGAATAAAAGAACTTGCGACGATATTTCAATAACCATTCAAAATTATTTTCAATTGATTTTCAATAATTTTTAATATTCAGAAGGGAAAATAAATAATACATGAAACACAAAGAGCTTTAAACTATGAAAAAGGAAAATCATAAATAGGAGTGTTCTCTGAGCCATGACAAACAATAAAACCAAGAAAACCGAATTGTAAGATAAAAAGATTTTGTCAAAAACATATTACAATAATTTTGAAATTTTCAAATGAAATTCTACTAAATGAAAATTTACAGGGTAATACTCACAGTGTTTTGGAGGCAGCGCCCGTTGCTGGGGTCGGATGTAGGGCACGATGCGGGCGACCGTAATGCCGCCCGGAGAGAGCGGCGGCGGCTCCGGGCGCCGCCGCCCGACCCCGGCCGCTATTGGCGCCCTTCTACAACTGATACTGTTGCCCGGCGGCCGCGCACCGCCAACCAAGAGCGCGGCACACGCGGAGGCGGCGCCGATGCGGGCCTGCTCGGCCCACACCGCCACCCTGCCGCCCCCTACCACCGCCAGTCTAGCTGGGTCGCGCAACGCGTTCGCAATTGTTTCAATACGATGCGCACGAACTTCCCCGGCCATCTCCTCTTCCCCCCCCCCTCCTTTGCCTCCTCCTGCCGCCTCCGGGCTTTTGAAGTAGATGGAAATGTAGTGGTGGTACGGTAGCGGCGGCCATTTTGGATGGCTCGCGATTGTTTCCCGAGATCTTATTAACTGATTTTCCGCTGACTCCTTAAGTCCCATTTAGTGAATTTAATTTCGTTGGCGTGAGGGAGAGAGAGGCCGAGAGGCGGGTGGTTTCAGAAGGCGTCCCGACGGGCGCACGTCAAGTGGAGTTATAAATGGATGCACCGGAAGATTTTGGGTGAAAGGTGGAAAATCTATGGTGAATCTTTTTTTTTAAGAAAATGAGGAAATTTGTTAAACTCCTTAAGACAATGAATCATTTTCTTGATATTGATATCAAGCTGATTGAGGCATGAAGGAGAAGGTGGGAGATGCCAAAGCGGTGTTAAACCAGTGTTAAAGTTTTTAGTTTTATTTTGTTTTCTACGTATGTACATAGTTATTATTATTGTAATTTTTCTATGTTTATGTTTTTTGGTCTATGGAAATGGCAATATTGTGAAGGGGAAATGCCTATAAAGGAGACGTGGTTAGAGAGGATGCTAAATGAAGGTATACCATTGAAAGAAATGTGTAGGAGCATAAAATGGAAGGTAGAAGAGCAGGAAAGGCAGGGAAAGATTAGGAACGGCGCATATAATCCTGGTTATAAGGAGTGGCAGGTAATCGGGAAGGTTCCGCAATATGTTATGAAAAGAGACTTGAGGAATGAAGAAAAACGGTTAAGGAAAGAGGAAGGAAAACATGGATGCCAGAGGAATATAGAAAGTGTGTTATGTACAACAGAGGGTGGGACACATAGGATCATATGGTGAGCGAATGCGAATGAATAGAGGTGTTGGGAGAATCAGAAGAAATGGACCCAAGGGCACTTGCAGAATGGTTGTGTGAGACAGGGAAAGTGATAGAATGGATACAGAGGGTGTTAGGGAAGAAAGAAAGAAGGAAGTGCACAGTTTAGCGCAGTCATGTGCATATTGCAATTGTTTTTTTGTGTTTATAGATATAGTTTGTTAGTTTTTTTTTTGATATTTTAAGCTAAGATTCTATGTTAATGTTTAGGAAGGAGAAAGGCTTGTCAAAAAAAAAATAGCGAAACCAGAGTCTCCGGGATTTCGAGTTTTGCCAATCTTCGGGTTTATTCTTTTATTTTTGTTCCTTTAGAGTCTTACACTTTTTGAATTACAATTTTTGGCTTTTTCGACTGAAGAGATTGACGATCACTGGTCTAATCAAAATATTGAAAATTGCAAATCTGAATATTGAACATCTGTAGCATACCTATCCTTGCGAATAAATTGCGCGTACAATTTAACGATTTTGTAATTTAAACATACTAACAATAGAAAAAGTTACCCAAGACCGTTTTATGACCGATAATGCATGAGTTTCAGTTTTTTTTAGCTGGCCTTAAGGACTCTGCATTGATATAATAATTTTATTTAATCAACAACCTTTTTCAACCTTTTTAACATTTATTAGGATTAGTAACTGTCTCCCGGCCCTACCCGGTCTCGCTCCTGATGGTACTGCTCTGAACTCTTGTGCATATGGATTTTTCCGGGGACAGTTACAAGCGAATCGCCTAACCTTCGTTCGCGTTTTTACCGCGAAGTCGGGAGTTCGCAGACGGCGCCGTAGTCGCTTGTTGAGTGGGAGACCAAGTGGTCACCCATCCAACGCATAGACATTCGAATTTATAATTGCGTCCGACGTTATTTAACTGTGGTGTTCTAACGCCGCTTTCATGGATATAATAAATAATGTATATATTTTAGAGTCAATCGACTATTGAGGTCTTTCCAACTGGTATTTATTTGTATGCTGTATTGCAGAGTTGAATGTTGAGTTGAATGTTTTGAGTTGATTCTTTCTGTGTAGAAATGAGTTGAAGGTGTAGAATTGTATGGAATGTTTGTATAGTATATGTGGATGAGTGTTTGTAACATGTGCGTACGTCGAGTCTTGAGGACTCGAACCTCGTCCGCCGGCGTGATACGCCGTGGTGCCACCCACTAAGCTACCCAGGCGAGCCGCATTGATATATTTGTGGCGGCAATCCATTGCCGCACAAACAAGAAGAATAAACATCATCAAATCACAATTAATATCAACAAATCTCAAGCATCAACCTCATCAACAATCCGTAATCTGCACAATCAACATCCACCAGTCTAAATATCGAAAATGCTGACACCTCAACACCGACACGGCACATCAAGATCGCGACAATGTGTTCCGCCGTGACGAAGTGAATAAATGGTCGCGTCAGCATTTTCACCTGGCATATATAGTCCACAATTCGACACCATCAACCAGTTCAGTTCAGTTCAATTCTTCACCGAGTCTTCACACATTCAGTCACTAGCATCCACCAACAGCGAGCCCGACACAAGCTGCCGCTACCTGAGAGTCAGCCGTATCGAGAGTCTTCACCGTGACCCTCACCGGCCGTTTCCACCGACTACACCGACGCCAGCTGCCGCCTCCGCCTGGATCTCCTCGTTGTATCAATCTCAATCATTTGTATATATTTCATTACATGTATTTGTGGTACACAATAAAATCTCACATATGTATATTCCTTTTCTTTGTTTGGTATACCGAGCATCGACTACTATGGTCAATTCTTTTTCAATGCAATTAGTCATATTAGAGGCTAACAATATATTAATTAAATGTATAAATTGAATTCATCCTGAGAAGAGTTTTAAAATGTTTTAAGCGGGTAATCCCCAAATATCTATTTCTGATTTTCTTATGTAAAATATTTGCTTGTTATCCAAACAATTCCAATCGAAGTTTCAGAATATTTCAACCAAATATATAAAAATCCCTTTATTTTTCTACATAAAATCACGAGGCATAACCAAACGATTTGGAAGACGTCCCAGAAAACCCCTGCGTAATCCGAGCCAAGTTTAAACCCTAATATCTTTCACCTCCAACCACTCATCGTTGGCACTTACCAAAGGGTGCATTTTTCAAGAGTTAATCTGAAAACCAAACTACCCGTAACCAAATACATTTAACTTTCTACTCTCTTCTTCTTTCTTTTTTGAGCCAGACGATATTTGAATCTCACGGACAGTAGGGCACACCCAGGATGTTTCTAGGAGTACTTATTGTTAGTAGAATAAGAGTAGTTGTATCTAAGAGGAGTCAATCCTAGAAAATTGCTGTTGATTCCGCTGTCTGATGTAATCAAGTCCAAGTCAGAGGCACGTGATTAAACGCGTGCGTGTTTCGCACTTTGGCATCGTTGCTACCATCCCCATATCGGTCATGCGGAAAGTGAGCGTGAATAAAGTCTGGTTGCGCCCGACGAGGGGTGGGCGTTTGTTGTGTAACCGTGTGGAAATCATCGTCGGGCGATAAAAGTCAGCGTCGCCCTGGCCGACGAC